>JAODAL010008623.1:0-116399 GCA_025379985.1 Phyllomedusa bahiana | reverse complement strand
CCCCATCAGTACTCGGGTACTATACTACGCCCTTTTGATCAACCCTTTATGGCTGCCGGTGGTTGCTATAGTACAGACCTGGCTTCTACTGCAGCCTATAGAACCAGAAAACCGCCCCTGAATTCAAAAGAAACCAAAAACAAACTGAGGTAAGATGAATCAGTGTAGTGAGACAACCCCTTTAAGGTCAAATTTTTCTGCTTACAGTTTTCCTGCAGACTATAAAAATGGATGCTAACAAAGGCTGGAATGGGTTAAAGGTTCAAAGGTTAACCGAAATAGGGCAGTTTTTTAAAATACGTTAATTTTTAATCGTAAGACTAGCCATTTATATAGCGCCACATTTCCCGGGTGTTAAAAAACTGGCAATGTTGGAAATGTCAAAGTCTAACTTACACCTTTCTAAGGTACTATTTATGTACTCATGCACAAAATGTTAGCACTTTTTTTGACCTGGGAAATAACACAAAAACCCACCCCATTTCAAAGACACCCCCCTTTTAAGAGGCATCCCATTTTTTTGTTGGACGGGCACAGAAGAGTTTAAAAATTTTGGTTAAAGCAGTACCTAATTTTGGTGCAAATTTTGCAAAATTGTGGCCAAATGCCTTCATAAATGTGCCCCAGTATGTTTTAAACAGGATGTTGCCAAAATATTTTAATTTCTTATACAGAGAAATTTGACTTCTTGACAAAATGTATGGATAGTTGTATAGTGGTCAATCAAGTTACATGGGTCTCAGGTTACAAAATTTTCACAATGTAATGGTGTTTTTTTAACCCCTTAACGCCCGAGGCCTACTTTTTTATCACATTCGTTTTCCCCTCTTTGTCTTCCCAGAACCATAACACTTTTATTATTTCATCTACATAGATATATGAGGGCTTTTATTTGGGGACAAAAATACTTTCTAATGTTTTTTTTTCAATTTCCTAGAATATACTGAGAAACCACAAAAAAATTCTACAGTAAGTGGGGTAAAAAAATTCCAAACATTTTCTAGTTTTGAAATTTGTGCGGCGGCGCCATATTCTGTGACCAATATCACCTACGGACTTGATTGAGGGGGCATTTTTAGAAGGCTGAAGTGTAGTTTTTTTTGCTACCATTTGGAAACATGCAACTTTTTTTTATTAAAAAAATTCCAAAAATTGCATGGGACATGAAATGACAAAACCCCCCCCCGCAATTTTTGGGATTGGAATATTTTCTTTGCATGTTTTAGTGTACAAATTTTTTAAATTTTTATTTAATAGATCTGTCCCCTTTTTTTAGATGTGGGATTAGAGATGGGCAAAATTTTCCCCAAATTTGTTTTGTTCCCCTTTGCCCAAATTTTTCGACAAAAATAACTTTGTTCGTTTCTTCGGCACAAATCACGTTAAAAAAAAAAGCTATTTCCAGGGTGCACGACCGCAGGGTGCTTTTTAAAAGGGTTTTTCATGCTTTAAAAAAAACCGAGGGGAACTTTGGGTTTTTTCTTCATACAATGTTGGGTTTTAGTATGACACCAATGATGCCGCCCCTTAGAATCGCTTCACGCTAAAATTCCCTGGGCACTTAAAGGGGGGAAAATGACCAAAAAAAATTTAAGGGGGAATGTGCCTGTAAAGTCATGCGAGGACAGATGGAAAAAAACAAACTGAGGCTCAGGTGGCAACATCATGACAGAGTGTGGGGGAAGGGGGCAGCAACACACATGGTCAGAGAGTGGCACAATGACATTCTGGAGGTGCAAAAACAAATAGGCCACAGAGTGGCACAATGCACAGTGTCTAGGGCACCCGGGAGCAGCCACAGCAGCCATGAGGTCAGACAGTGGCACAATGACACAGGGTGTAGGGCCCGGCAGCAGCCACAAAAGCAGCAGAGGTAGACGGACACAATGAAAAGGTGTGGGAAAGGGAGCAGCCACAGCGCCCGTATGAGGTAGACAGTGGCACAATACATTCTGGGGTGGCAAAAACGGAGTAGGCCACAGATGTGACAATACACGTGTGTAGGTCACCAGCACCACCGCACATGAAGTCAGACATGGCACAATGACGGTTTGGGAGGTTTCCGCAGCACCACAGCAGCAGCGGGTCAAAGTGGCACAATGACATTCTGTAGGTGTAAAAAACAGGAATAGGCCACAGACGTGGACAATGACACAGTGTGTGAGGTCACGGCAGCATGCCACAGGCGCAGCATGAGGGTCAGACAGTGGCACAATTGACTACAGTGTTGTAGGTCACGGCAGCAGCCACACAGCACAGAGAGGTCAACATGGACAACGACAGTGTAGGTCCTGGCACAGCCACAGCAGCAGCATGAGTCAGACAGTGGCACAATGACACAGTGTGTAGGTCACTGGCAGCAGCCACAGCAGCAGCATGAGGTCAGACAGTGGCACAATGACAGTTGTAGTCACGGCAGCAGCCACAGCAGCAGCATGAGTCAGACAGTGGCACAATGACACAGTGTGTAGGTCACAGGCAGCAGCCACAGCAGCAGCATGAGGTCAGACAGTGGCCAATGACATTCTGGAGGTGGCAAAAACAGGAATAGGCCACAGAGTGGACAATGACACAGTGTGTAGGTCACGGCAGCAGCCACAGCAGCAGCATGAGGTCAGACAGTGGCACAATGATAAGTGTGTAGGTCACGCAGCAAGCCACACAGCAGCATGAGTCAGACAGTGGCACAATGACACACTGTGTAGGTCACGGCAGCAGCCACAGCAGCAGCATGTGGTCAGACAGTGGCACAAAGACACAGTGTGTAGGTCACGGCAGCAGCAGCACTGAGGTCAGACAGTGCACAATGACATTCTGGAGGTGGAAAAACAGTAGTAGGCCACAGAGTGCACAATGACATAGATGGAGGTCACGACAGCAGCCACAGCAGCAGCATGAGGTCAGCAGTGGCACAATCACATCTGGAGTGGCAAAACAGTATGTAGCCACAGGTGGCACAAGACACAGGTGAAGGGCACGGCAGCATGAGCATGAGGTCAGGCTGGCACAATGACATTCTGGAGTGGCAAAAACAGAGTAGGCCACAGAGTGGCACAATGACAAAGTGGAGGTCACGGTAGCAGCACATGAGGTCAGGCAGTAGCACAATGACATTGAGGTGGCAAAACAGTAGTATGCTCACAGAGTGGCACAAAGACACATTGTGAGGTCACACAGCAGCATGAGGTCAGGTCAGTGGCACAATGACATTCGGAGGTGGCTAAAACAGGAGTAGGCCACAGAGTGGGACAATGACACACAGTGTGGAGGTCACGGCAGCAGCCACAGCAGCAGCATGAGGTCAGACAGTGACAAAATGACACAGTGTGTGGGTCACGGCAGCACCAAGCAGCGCATGAGGCAACAGTGACAAAATTTACACAGGGGTTGGGTCACGGCAGCACCACAAAGACATGGGGTCAGCCATAGCACTTTGACATGGTGGGGTCACGGCAGCAGCCACAGCACAGCAGGACAACAGGGGCACAAGACACAGGTGGGGGTCACGGAGCAGCCACAGCACACATGGGGCCCCCGACAGGGGCACAATGACAGTGTAGTCAGGGCACAGCCCCCGGGGCAGCATGTGGTCAGACAGTGGCAAAATGACATTTTTTTAAGGTCACGGCAGCACCCACAGCACAGCATGGTCAACAGGGGCACAATGAAAATCTGGATGTGGAAAAACAGGAGAGGCCCAAAAGGGGGGGACAATGACACAGTGTGTGGGCACGGCAGCACCACGCACACATGAGGTCAGACTGGCACAAGACAAGTGTGTGGGCACGGCACAGCCACACAGCAGAAAGGGGTCAGACAGTGGCACAAGACATTCTGGAGGGGGAAAAAAACGGGAATAGGCCCAGAGTGGAAAAACAGAGAGTGGAGGAACGGGGGGGCGGGATCAAACTGGGGTCAACAGTGGCACAATGACACAGTGTGGGGGCAGGGCACAGCCACAGCACAGCAGAGTTCAGAGAGTGGCAAAAAATACGAGTGGAGGGGGGGCAATACCAGCCCTGGTAAGAAGGTTTTGGTCAATGGGAAAGTCAGCAATGTGGGGGCTCCGGGGGGCGGCATCAGAAAGGGCTGGGGCATTTTTAAACCCGACCCAATTTCTAAAACCCGTTGGGTGAGGCGTCATGGCTATGTAGTCTGACCCAAAGGGCCCTTGGTGTGTGGAAAACCAGGCTAAAACCCACGCCCCGATTCATCTTAAAAAGGGGGTCAGTCTTTTTCCAAAATTCCCCCGGGGAAAGCGGGTTTTCCTTGGGGTAACGTTTTGGCCCCCGCCGACGAACCCCCCTTTTCTGATCCACACTACTGGGCCGGGGGCAGGACAGCTTTCCACTGAAAACCCCTCGGCAAGTTGGGGCCCACCACCGGGTTTTGCCCAGTAGTCCAGCGGATCTTCTAACGGGGTGGCGGGGTTGCTTCCAAGTAGGCCACCCCCTGTTGGGTTTTCAGGGCTGCTCCGGGTTGCCCTGCTGGGGCGGTCCCCTCCCACTAGGCGGGAAGGGAAGCGTCATCAGGCTCCAACTAGTTGCTGCTGATGGAGCTGGTATGCTCCGACCCCCCCCCCCCCACACCTTTCCCCCGGCAGCCGCGGCATGTACGGGAGCGCTGAAGAACCCCCCGGGTCAACCTTTCAGAGGAGGGACGATGCCGCCATGGGCAGGGGGCCCAACGGGCAACGGAGGTTTTCCCCTATAGTATTTGATTTTGGGTCCCCCTCTAAATAGCGGGGGAAAAAGGCTCCCTTTTTGGGCCCGGGAGCGAGGGTCCAATAGGGGGGAGCCAGAATAAACCCTCGGGGCCGGATGATGACTATTCGGCTTCCACCAGGAAAAATCAGCAGCTGGGGGGCCATCGCACTTACTCTGAGGGCTCCCTCCCTCCACTCCACTGAAATACTCCACTGCTTGCGGGTCATCTCCCTTGTCTTTCCTCATCCCATCTAGTCCTCCAGCTGCTCCTGCTCCTCCTCTCTGTCACCTGGGTAGAAAACCATTTATTTCACCAACAATGCTTTCTGCTCCAATTCCCCCCCTCCTCCTTTCATCCCCCCCGGGGACTCATGTGGCCGCGAATGTAGTCGCCACGTCTCCAGTCCCCTGCCCAACAGTTTTTTCAGCATCTTTTCCCGGGACAAAAGCTTTGGGAAAATGACGTTATTTCACCCCATATTTTCCCGGCGACGACAAATAACGTCGACTCCTCGAATGGCCTCAAAAAATGCAGGTGTCACGCATACTGCCACTGGCTGACATCAAAGTTACACGGGGGGTACTTCTGCCTCCTGGACATCAAAAAATCGTTAAAGGAATTTTCCCCTGTTTATACAGTCGGTCCAAAATGTGCGGCGGAATTCCACAGGTGGAAACATCGCATACAGGTGTGTTGGGGGAGGCCGTTCTGCCGCTACAACTTGAGGGGGGTGTTCCTGGCTTTGAAAAAATGGTAAAGTGCATGCACAGTTTCCTGGCCATTTTCAGAAAAGTTCGAAAGAGGGGGAAAACTTTAAAAACCTTTTCACACCCGATTGAACACTGCGCCATGCGGGGCATGACAAACCCTCCCGGTGCGGGGAACCCTGTTTTCCCCCCATTGTCCGCACCATGGTTCCGATTTGCAGTTGGGATGGAGAAACCACACATCGATTTCGCTGCATGACGCGAGCAGTTCCTCCCCCGACTTCGTTTTCCCGAGGCAACAAGTGTAGAACTGGGGACACCGCTGTGCCCTACACATGGGGTAAGATGGAGCATACTTTTAGAGGCTGAATGTGGTGGAGGAGGAGGAGGCAGACATTGGCGCAGGAGCCGCAGTTTGACAACGTGAATGAGAAAGCGGCGTCTCCTGTCCAAGTTGTTGGTGTGCCTGTCCCGGGAAGCAAAATTCACCCAGTGGGCCGTAAAGGACATGTACTGGCCCTGACCGTAGTTACAGCTCCAACGTCCGCGCTGCCGTGCACCTTGGAACAAACCGATAAGCTCAAGGACTGGCCCACCTTCTTTTCCCTACATATTTATGAAGTGCTGGAAACTGCCTTTTTGGAAAAGAAATTACGGCTTGGAACTCTCCATCTCGGCTCGGCACAAGCCATTAGTTCTCAGAACGGTGCAGAGTCCACCATTGGAAAAGGGAGGGACTGCAGTACCAACAACTTCGACAGGAGCACGGTCAGCTGCTGAAACCTTAGGATGGTTGGACGCATACTTTGTCTCTTTGCAATCGCCTCGCTGAACGACTGCTGGCGCCATGAGTAGCGAGGAGCAGGAGCATCTGGACCATGATGTCAAAGAGAAACAGCCCCTTCTGCAGAGGTTTGGTGGCGCCTTGACTGGCGCAATGGAAATGCGTGCCACTGGGCGCTGCTGCTGCTGTTGCTGCCCGGGGGCAGGATGGACCACCACATCTGAGCCACGTTCTCCAGGCCAAACCCGGGTGGTGACGATGCATGTGTTGATGCAAGGCCGTGGTGCCAACGTTAGCTCCCTGGCCACCTTTCACTTTCTGCTTACAGATTCTACATATACCCATATTCGGCTCCTCCGGTGTCTTAGCAAAGAACTGCCACACCGCTGAGTATCGGAATTTACTGCCAACGCTCCGCACTGAGTGACTACTGCCGCCGCTTCCTCGCTGAGCCCCTGTGCCGCTACTTTCTTGGACCTGCGAAGCGGGTTTTTTTACCCTGTGGCCGCTTGGCTCCCGACCTCACACTGCTGCTACCCTGCTGACTCACGGCCAAACAACCCACTTGCTGGCTGCGCCGCTGCCTGACGCGCAAGCTGACGCCCTCTTCTCCTGACGATGATGAAGCGCTTGCCTCACCCGGCTCCCAAGTGCGGTCGGCTACATCATCATTTATTTGTGTTTCATCGTCACTGCTGTCTCCTCATCACCGGTCTTGGTATGCAGAGGCTGACCCCTCACAACATGACCTCCATGCCACTCTCAACATCTATACTTTGCCGCCTACTGCAAGAAGCAGGAGATATTGGCCCCATTTCTTCGCTGCCAAGTAGCTGCTGACTGCCCTCCTCAAATTGTTCATCCTCGCTATATAGTGGCGCTGAGCCCAGACCACATAGTAGATCTCTGGCTGAGGGAACCGGATGGGACAGAGGCGGGTTGAGGACAGCTGAGGGCCGCTGACCCACTCCCGGGCCATGCCAACTAAGGGGTGTAAGAAGCACAGTCAATAGATCCAGCTGTCCATAAGAACATGGCCCATGAATGAAAAATAAAAATCCTGTTTATTGAAGATCCATTAAAAACAGAATGGCAAAAGTGCGGGATAAGGCATGAAAGTGCCGACGCGTTTCGGGGTAAACCCCTTAATCATGGCATACATGTTATCAACATATGCTAACCTTAAATAGTGTATCCACTAATTGCACATACCTTGCATGCGCTGCCGCCGAGAGCACCGCACACGAGACAGGATGCACCTTCCGGGACGCCACTGGTACTTCCGGGAACCCCGAGGTGACGTCAGCATGGAAATCACATGACGAACTAGCCGGCACGGACAACGCATGCGCAGACGCCACATCTCAGCGAGCACCAACCATGGTAATACAACCAGGACACGGAGCGCCATAAGCAAGCCGGGATGAATGCTGAACACGTACAGCGCAATGTGGCTTTCTTGCCTGCGCTGTTGCCGGGACCGCCGTACGTGTTCAGCATTCATCCCGGCTTGCTTATGGCGCTCCGGCTAGTTCGTCATGTGATTTCCATGCTGATGTCACCTCGGGGTTCCCGGAAGTACCAGTGGCATCCCGGAAGGTGCGTCCTGTCTCGTGTGCGGCGCTCTCGGCGGCAGCGCATGCAAGGTATGTGCAATTAGTGGATACACTATTTAAGGTTAGCATATGTTGATAACATGTATGCCATGATTAAGGGGTTTACCCCGAAACGCGTCGGCACTTTCATGCCTTATCCCGCACTTTTGCCATTCTGTTTTTAATGGATCTTCAATAAACAGGATTTTATTTTTCATTCATGGGCCATTTTCTTATGGACAGCTGGATCTATTGACTTTGTTTCTTACTGGCTGTTTTTCCCTGGCACTGGGAGGATCCGTGCTGTCTACTGGAGAGGTGAGCTGGCTTTCAATTCTATGTTTCTCAACTAAGGGTTGTGTCTGACGTTCCCACCAACTCTTGGCTTGGGTTGTCAGATGTCATCTGGGAGAAAGTGGATGACCTAGTCAACCAATCAAGAACCCTTCGATTGCTAGTCAGTACACGGCCGCTAGATGACAGCGGCAGTTGTGGCCTCACCGAGTGACCCCTGCTGCGACGTTCCCTTGCTGTGCTGCGACCTGGGCCTGGAATGTTTGTGCCTCTGCCACTCGTAGGTGAAGAGCCTGCAACCTCTCTGTCTGACATACTGTTTGTTCTAAAATGTACAGACACTCTTTGATGAAGATATCTGTATATGATAAATACACACCCTGTATTTGACGCCAAATAACCCCAATAACAAGCTGGTAAACCTTTGATATAAATTGCGCTCCACAAATGGGCAGGAAAAATTGACTTGTATGTGCCGTTTAAAAACTCTGTGTATTTTACTGAATATAAAAGCACAAAACGGCTTAATTAACCTTCGGATATGAATTATGCTACAGAGCTTCTTCTGTGGCGGTGAAAAACAAAGTTTCTTTTACTGAGTACAACTGCAGAACAACGCTTAATTAACCCCTGGATGTAAAATGCGCCAAACATTTGGGTCACCACAAACTAGTAGCTGTGTAGCGTGTTACAATTGCGTGTTTTCTACGCCACACAACAAGAGATAAAATTGTAATTAACCTTTGCTTGTGAATTAGTCTACAGGAAAAATGTATATATTTTGGCGGTGAAACTGACGGTTTCTTGGAGTCACCACAGCTGAAAAACAACACTTAATTAACCCCTGGATGTAAATTGCGCCAAAGAATTGAGCCACTACAAACTAGTAGCTTTGTAGCGTGTTACAATGGCGTGTTTTTACGCTACACAACAAGAGAAAAAATTGTAATTAACCTTCGCTTGTAAATTAGGTACAGGAAAAATGGTATATTTTGGGTGAAAAGATGGTTTTTGGGTCCCCCCAAGCTGAAAAAAAACGCTTAATTAACCTGGATGAAAAATTGCCCCAAAGAATTGACCCACCAAAAAATACAGTTTGTAGCGTGTAACAATGCGGTGTTTTTCCCGCCACACAAAAAAGAGATAAATTGAAATTTAACCTTTGCTTGTGATTGGCAAGGAAAAAGTATATTTTTGGCGGTAAAAAATGAGGTTTTTGGAGCCCCAGCTGAAAAAAAACGCTTAATTACCCCTGGATGTAATTGCCCCAAAAAAATTGACCCACCAAAAACTGTAGCTTTGTAGCGTTTCAATGCGGTTTTTTTACTCCCACAATAAGAGATAAAAATTTTTAAATTTAAACCCTTTTGTTGTGAATTATGTACAGGAAAAATTTATTATTTTGGCATTAAAAAATGTGGTTTTTTGGGGACACACAGCTGAAAAACAATGCTTAATTTAACCCCCTGGATGTAAATTGTGCCAAACAATTGAGTCACCACAAACTATTGAGAAATCTGCCCCATATGATAGAAATTTCACTGGAAAACTGCATGTATTGTATGATCTTAAAAGGGGTCTTAATGAACGCCCTTTTAAAAAATGGGCAAGGCCAGCTCAATTTTATTTTTCTCCATCTTTTGAATCTTGATTTACAGCTTCCAGCAGTTTTCTCTGACTGTTATATGAAAGAACGTGCTTTATCTGCATAACTTATCTAATTTTGTTTATTTTTTCATGCTGGGTTCACAATATGGGGGGTTCTGAACCAATTGCTATTTGCCAAAATTTTTGGGTCTATGAAAATATTTTTTTTTCCAATAGATCCAAGTAAAAAACTGTTTGTAACTTGAGCTAAAACTGTATTGCAGATTTTTACATATTCACTTGTACCCCTGAATTTTTTCAAAAAAAAAAAAAAATACAGGTACACTTAAAGATAATCTTATACATAGAATTGTGTATACAGGCAATGTAAAAAACATAGTGCTTGCTTATTGCATTGGCTGATAGACAGATAAATATTGTGTCACGGCGCACGTTTTGTCGTGAAGCAGCAAGAGACGGTAGGGGTTAATACCTCTAGTCAGTCGACACACCAGGGGGGCCGGGTGATAAGTTAGGGGTGACGTTTGGCCCCTAATAAAAGTCAGGGGTGTGTCCACTGGCCAATAGGAGGGCCAGGGGCCCCACCCCAATGTCTGCGGGGCGGGCCCGGGCACTCATTTAAACTCCCTCATTTCTGTTAGTCCTTGCTGAAAAAGGGTTTTCCTTTTTTTTCCCTGTGATTTTTTTTTTTTTTTGCTCACTGATTTTTGACCTCGGCTCGCTTCCTGACTTAGTTTTGCCCCCCACTTTTACTGTCCCCCTGCCCGTGTTTGGACCCGGCTTTTTTTTGACCTTTTTGGCTTACGTTTTTTGGCAAACTTTTTCCGTATTTCCCGCCCCGGGACTGTTGGCCCTTGAGTTTCCCTGATAGCCCTAAACTTAGAAGGTAGGGGTGTCGTCTAGTTAGGGTCTGCCCCCCTGGGCAGCACGCCAAGTAGGGGGAAGTTGGTGGGGGGGTAGTCAGGGCCCACGCCCCTCCTTGGTAAATTTTTAGGTCATACATTACGCCCCCCGGTACCTGAACCCATGATGCACTGGTGGAGCAATGCGGGGGACTTACCCGTTGACCCAAGACCGGGGCACAGAGGTTACAGAGCAGGAGACCTTCCGGGTACCCCCCGGGGGGGATTTTTCCGGGCTTTGTTTTTCCCCCTCTGTGGAACCCCCATTCGGTTACCCGATGGTTTTTGGGTGACAAGAATGCCTTTCTGACTTTCAGGGAAGGAGGCTGTATTTTGACTCGCCCACGTCCTCTGGTAATGAGAAATGCGAGGGGGAATTGTCTGTCCTTCCCCAAGGGTCCCCCCAGGGGGAGGCTTTCTAAACTACCCCCTGACTCCCCGGAATTGTTTTGGTAGACAGTTTTTTTTAGCTCCTTGGGCGTCTCTTTGCGCCCCTGATAGGGAGGCGGTGGCTGAGACTCAGTCACCCCCTTAAGGCGGGTAAGAGGACGGTGGAGGAGTATGCCTCTCATTTTGCCGTGGGGGGCCCCTTTCGGGGTGGAAGGGCCCCAGCCTTGGCTGCCATGTTAAAAACTGTTGTGGCTTATCCACACCGGCACTTGGGACGCCATGCTTTTCATTTTTGGCGGGGACAGAGGGTTTAGGGAAAGAAGGGGGAAACAGCCCTTTCTCCGTTGCCCACTTACTCCACTTCTTGTTTCCCAAACCTTCCCGAACCTGCGGTGCAGCGATCCCCGAGGAACTGTGCGGGTTTGGGGGCCCTCTTCATCGGGTGTTTCGGTGACTGGGACCTCGCGTCGCACCCGGGACTGTGCTTCTATGTGGCAGAGAAGGTATCGCATCCGTGAGTGCCAAAAAAGAACCCCGGGCCCGGAAAATCAGGCCTAGGTTTACCCATCCCCTACAACTTTTTCCCTTTTAAAAAAATTTTTGAAAAAATTTTTTTTTTTGTCCCTGTTTTTTAATTTTCCCTTCCTTTCGGGGTGCTTATTCGTAACGTCTGGGCCTTCCCGGGAACTTTACACTTTTTTTGGGGTATTGATTCTAACCCCCCTGGCCCAAGGCAACTTCGTATTGCACCCCAGAAATTGAGGTGTAGTTGGGTCTATTCAAAAAGGAGAAGTGTATATGTTAAATGGGGGCTTATCCTGATGTTGTTTTGGGGGTTTCCCTGGTTCGGAAAACAATCCTGGATTGATTGGGGGGTCTGGGAGTTAATTAGGTGAGGAAAAACAGTGTTTTGACAAATGTTCTTGGTTTAAAGCGGAAGTAGAACAGTTCCTGCCTTTATTGTGATTTTTCGAGGTGTTTTCAAACCCAGTTGAGAGGTTACCCCCCCATAGTTTTTATGATTGGCCTCGAACTGTTGCTGGGTAAGGTTTTCCCAAAGGCAGGATGTTTCTTGTCAGGTCCAGAGAGAACTGCTATGAAACAAACATTACAGGAAATTACAAGGGGGCACTCGGGGTTCGGGTGTCTCCTTTGGGGGAGGTTTTTTTCTTTGTTAAGAAAAAAGATGGAAGTCTCCCCCATGCATTTTTATCGTGAGCTCCATAAAATAAAGGTAAAGAATCAATACCCCTTACATTGATTCCGACCTGTTTAATCAAATGGGGGGGCTAAATGGTTTTCCAAGTGGACCCAAGAGGGGCTTATAACCTTTTTCGTATCAAGAAGGGGAAAATTGTGGGGAAAACCGATTTAAAACCCCGGGGCCATTTTTAATATCTTGTTATGCCTTTTGGGTTGGTAATGCTTTCCCCAAACCCCCCGAACTGGTAAAGATGTTTAAGAACAGGTGGTGGCTTATCCTACACCGGGTTTTGGATGAGCCCTGCTTTGGCGTTTGGCTGGACAGACGGTTTAGGGAAAGAAGTTGGGAAAAAGACCCCTTTTTTCTGTTGCCCCGCCTTTTCTCCCCTTTTCCATTCTACCACCTTCCCCGAACCTACAGTGCGGCGATACCACCCGGGAACCTATGCAGGTTGGGGGCTCTTAGGAGTGCTTTCGGTGACCGCAGGACCTCGCGTCGACCCCGGGGTGTGTTCTACTGTGGCAGAGGGGTCATGCATCCGTGGTATCCTAAAAAGAAACTCTGGCCCGGGAAAATCCGCGCCTAGGGACCCGCGGGGAAAGGTCCTAGGCGAAAAAGGTTTTTCCTATGGTGTCAAAAAAATTTTGCTGCAGTGAAAATTTCATATTTTTCTATGTGCGAATGTGGGAGTGCTTTTGTAGATTCATGATCAGCTTCCGATTTCGTGGATGCTTCATTTACTAGGCGTCTGGGGATTCCCTGGAGGACTGTAGCGGATCCTATGCGGGTTGTGGCTATTGATTCTACCCCCCGGCTAAAGGGGAACATTCGTTTTGCACCGCGAACTTGAGGTGCTAGTTGGGTCTAATCATAAAGGGGGGGTGTATATGTTATATGGAGGGCTTACCCCCCTGATTTGTTTTGGGGTTGCCCTGGCTTCGGAAAACAATCCTGTGATGATGGGAGTTGGAGAACTAATTAGGTGGGGGAAACAGTGTTTTGACAATGTTTTGGTAATGTGGAAGTAGAGCGATTCTGCCTTTTTTTCATGATTTTTTTGGGGGTTTTCTAAAACCCGTTGAGAGGTTACCCCCCCATAGGTCCTATGATTGGCCATCGAACGTTGCCCCGGGGTAAGGTTTCTAAAGGCGGGTATATAACTTGTCAGATCCCGGGGGAAATGCTATGAAAACAAAACTTTTCGGAGTCTCAGAAGGGCCACATCCGGCTTCGGTGGTCTCCCTGGGGCAGGTTTCTTTTTTGTTTAAAAAAAAAGTGGAAGTCCCGCCCCTGATTGATTACGGAGCTAATAAATAATGTAAAGAATCAATCCCCTTCCATTTTTCTGACCCGTTTAAACAAATCCAGGGAGCTAAATGGTTTTCCCAAATGGACCCAAGGGGGTTATAACCTTATTTGTACAAGAAGGGGGATGAGTGGAAGACCCCATTTAATACCCCCAAAAGGGCCCCTTTTGAATATTTGTTATGCCTTTTGGGGTTTTGGGAAAGCTCCGCAGCCTTCCCCGAACTGGTAAAAAGTTTTCGAGAATCATGGTATTGTTTGGTTTTATATCTAGATGACATTTTTTCATTTACAGGATGGCCATACATGTTTAAAAAAGTGCGGAGGTTTTGCAAATCTTTTTGGTTAACAGTTTATTTTTTCAAACTTGAGAAGTTGTTTCGTGGTTCGGAGGTACCTTTCCTGGGATAAAGTTTTGCCCTAACTCATTTTTCATGGTTCCCGGGGGTTCAGGCAATTCTTGATTGGGTTCACTTTTCCCCCCTGAAAACCTTGCGCGGTTTTTAGGCTTTGCTAACTATTTCGAAAATTTATCCCAAATTTTTCTGTTCCGTTGGCCCCTTACTGATATAACTTAAAAAAGGGGGTTTAAAAACAGTAATGGCAAACCGAAGCCTTGTGCTTTTTTAAAAGGCTTAAGCAGTGTTTTTCACTGCCCAGTGTTGGTTCAAGCAGATATACCCCAAACCTTTGTCGTGGGTCGATCTTCGAGTTCGGAGCAGGGGCAGCCCCACTCAGGGGTCGGGCCGCCTGACCAAATTTTGGGCCGTGTGCTTTTTTTTCCCCTAATTCTCCTTGCGGAGGGAAAATATGATGAGGGAACGTGAATTGTAGGCCTTTTAATGGCCTTCGGGGAATGGGGGCCCCCTTCCTTGACGGTGCCCCAAACCAAGTACGGCCTAATAGATCATAAAAAATTTACCTTTCTAGAGAACTCTAAAAGGTAACCCACGTCAGGGTCGTTGGGATTGTTCTTTACGCTTTTTAAATTTTTTTGTCACTTACGACCGGATTAAAATGTTAAAAATGAAGTGTTTTTAGAAGCTTCTGTGCCGTCCTCACTGGGAGGATCCGTCTATATTACCCCCAAAGGGGACGATTGTTTCAGCCATGTCCCCCGATTTAGCCACTGATTAAAACACACCAGGACAGGGACCCGCTAATTGTCCCCGGGTTTAGAGTCTTTGTCCCCACTCAGTTTCGGCTATGGTTCTTAAAGGAATTGCATGATTCTGTATTATCCGGACATCCCGGAGTGTCTGGCACAAAGAGGCTTATCTCTCGAAATTACTGGTGGCCTTCATTGTATCGTGATGTGGAGGCCTACGTGGCAGCATGTGACACTTTTTCTCGGGCAAAGGTTCCCAGAACTCGTCCTCCTGGGGACCTTTGTCCTCTCAATCTTCCAATATAGGCATATATAGATTACTAGTGCTCTCAAACCACTGCTGGCTCGCTTGCTGGGGATGGGACCTCCCTAATCCCATAACATGTACCAACCAATATGAAATAGCAAGCTAGAAACTGTATAAAAAGTCACTTTATTTGAAACATATAACTAAAATATGTAACGAGCAGTGCTAGATATAGCTACTTGCGTTCCTTGAATGTCCATAGACTGCAGTAGGAGAGCGGAATCCAAAGTCCATGTATGATAGTCTCCCGGCGTCCTCGTTTCGGCTAACGCCCATAGGGGAGAAACAGACAGGTAAGACCTGAAAGGACCGTGTGACGTTTCGGGGCTAGTCCCACCCCTTTTTCAAACACGTGATTTCCTCATACTAACTTCCCTTTATACCTAGCACCCTGATGGTTGCCAGGGAACCCATGAACACTGGTTACATGTAAGTAGGATAAAACTATAAAAAGACACGTAAATTTAAATTTTCGTTCATGCCTAGGGGAGCCATTGTACTCATTTTAAATATCCAAAATGACTCTCTCCGGAGCAGAGCTTTCTCAAGACTTATCTCGTTTTCTGCTCTAACCTCCTCTAAAACGCACCATTTCAAATCCGCTACAGTATGTTTTGCTTCACAGAAATGTCTCGCAACTGTTGTTTCTCCAAACTTTTTCTTTTTTTCTTTGTCTATGATTTCTGTATGACTAAGATAATTACGAATGGAGGACTTGTGCTCAGTAATTCGAGTTTTTATTTGGCGCTTAGTCTGACCTATGTATCCCTTACCGCACGGGCATTTTAAGAAATACACTACGCCTTTGGAATTACATGTATAAAAGCCCTTATGATCTATTTTGTATCCCTTAGTGGGATGTGAAATATATGTACCTTTAATAATGGCACTACAGTTGCAGCAATTTAAGCAGGGAAATGTTCCTTTTTGTTTACTCTGTATAAATTTCTGCTTGGTGTCTGCATTTTTATTAAGTTGAGCTGAGACAATTACGTTCCCTACAGTGCGGCCCTTTTTATAGACAAACCTAGGAGTGTCCGCCAACAATTTACCATATTTTGGGTCTTTGGTTAGCAAATACCAATGTTTTTTAATGGCTTGTCGTATTATGCCACTATGATTATCGAACGTACTGAGGAACATGAGTCTTCTATTCTTCTCAGTTTTTCTTTTTGGTTTCAATAATTCTTCTCTATTCAACATTCTAACCTCCTCTGCCAATTTATCCAAAGTTTCTTTTTTGTAGCCTCTCGCTATAAACTTATCCATAAGAATCTTCTCTTGTTCGTAATATAATTTATCCTCCGAGCATATTCTTCTAGCTCTTATAAACTGACCTTTTGGGATGCCTGTAAATAGCTGTGGGGCATGCTGACTAGCCCTATGTAGTATGTTGTTTCTGTCAATGTCTTTTTTATATAGAGTGGTATTTAGACCTCTAGGGCCCTTGCTTATTTCAACATCTAAGTAGCAAATTTTCCTCTCATCTATATTAGAAGTAAACTGTATAGAGGGATGCATTTGATTAAGCGACATGACAAACTCTTTAAGTTCCTCCACAGCTCCTCTCCAAATAACAAATACGTCGTCGACGTATCTTAGCCAAGTATGGACTTTGTAAAAGTCATCTCTATTATAAACAAACTTCCTCTCATAGGCTATCATATAAAGATTGGCTATGCTCGGTGCTGCCGGTGAGCCCATCGAAACTCCCTGTAGCTGGAGATACAAGTCATTTCCAAATCTAAAATGATTTTTAGTAAATATCAAGTCTAGAATTGTCATAATGAAGTTAATTTTGGCATTAGTAAGGCTAGGGTCATTCTTCAATGTGTCGTTAATTACTTCTATAACTTCTTGATATGGGATGTTAGTGTATAGGGATTTTATATCCATAGTGCAAAACACCATATTTTCTTCAATTTTAAGATGTTTAATTTCTCTAAGGAAGTGCCCTGTATCATGGAGTGTATGAGGATCATTTTTAATATATTTCTGTAGATAGCTATCTAAATAGGTAGCTAGAGGTTCCAAAATAGAGCCGATACCCGATACGATCGGTCGGCCGGGGGGTCTCTCTATCGTTTTATGCACTTTCGGCACTAAATATAGTATTGGGGTGCGTGGGTTTGAACAGGATAGTAAGGTTTTCTCTTTAGGAGTAATAATCCCTTTTTCCATTGCCTCCACAAGGATCTCCTCTATTGTGCGTAATAATTCCTGTGTAGGATCCCGATCCAATTTTTTATATACTAAAGGGTCGTTTAATTGTGCTGAAGCTTCCTGTATATATTCTAGTCTATCCTGCACCACCACCGCTCCCCCTTTATCAGCTTTTTTGATGACTATTTCCTCATTATTTTTTAATTCCTCTAAGGCTATTCTTTCCTGCGCTGTAATATTTTGAGTTTTAGGAGTTTTAACAGTATCCCATTTTTCTGCTACCTCCGCTGTAACCAACTGTTGGAACATCTCCAGAGCTGGAGTGGAGATTTCCGGATCAAACTGACTTCGTGACTTAAATTTACTAGAGATATCATCTCCTAGCTTACTAGTACTCTGCCCAAAAAACATTTTCAATCTGATAGCTCTACATAAGCGATAAAAATCAATGTTAAATTGAAACAATGTAGTGGATGTAGTCGGCACAAAATTGAGCCCTTTATTAATAATGGAACACTGTGCTTCTGATAGTTCTTGAGATGAGATGTTCAAGACCAAATTTTCATTTTTCGGCCGGGAGCTACCAGTTAATGACTCTACTCTGGGCTTGTTCAAAAAGTATGAGCAGCTGAAAAAGAGAGAAATCAGTCTAACCTCTCACGCATCGGCCCTAACAGAATACCTTAAAGTCCAAAGGATCCCCAGGGGGCTAAGAAGCCCATTACAGCCAATACTTCTACAAGAGGACTTGTTATATAAAGAAAAATGGTACGCCATCAGTAACCAGTACTCTCTTGATCTCATCTATCTGACGGTACAGCATCTACAACTTAATATAGATACTGTACGCAAGGAAATTAAGGTGATCGATGAAGAGTTTAAAAAACATGTACCAACTGAAGACATTATGAAGAAGAAAGAGGATTTACAAGTTACCTTGGATAGACAAAAAATACAGCTTCTTCAAAATAAATTAAAGAAATATGAAAGGGACAGTAAGGACTATTTGCATAATAGGGTTTATTCCTGGGCAGAAGAGCGCCATAAACAACGGGCTGTCCAGAGACCTAGAAGGAGACAACCACAAAGTACAAGCGCAACATCAGACTCAGATGATACTGGGTACCAAAAAACCGATGCAAATTGAGAACAGGCCCCAGAAAGGATAATCAACAGGATTTTTTAGGAGCGTCAAAAAGACCAAGCGATACGGATCTTGGAGAAGCCTCTGGTGTCGACCCAAGAAGGAATACCCGCACAGGAGGGAAACAACAGTTAAAGAAAAAATAAGTGAAAATTTGGTCTTGAAATTCATCTCAAGAAACTATCAGAAGCACTGTGTTCCTTTATTAATAAAGGGTTTCAATTTTGTGCCTACTACATCCATACTTTGTTTCAGTTTAACATTGACTTTTACCGTTTGTGTAGAGCCATTAGATTGAAAATGTTTTTTGGGCAGAGTATTAATAAGCTAGGAGATAATATTTCTAGTAAATTCAAATCACGAAGTCAGTTTGATACAGAGATCTCTACCCCAGCTTTGGAGATGTTCCAGCAGTTGGTTACAGCGGAGGGTAGCAGAAAAATGGATATGTTAAAACTCCTAAAACTCAAAAATATTACAGCGCAGGAAAGAATAGCCTTAGAGGAATAAAAAATAATGAGGAAATGTCATCAAAAAAGCCGAAATAAAGGGGGAGCGGTGGTGGTGCAGGATAGACTAGAATTTTATACAGGAAGCTTCAGCGCAATTAAACGACCCTGTATTATATAAAACATTGGATCGAGATCCTACACAGGAATTATTAGCACAATAGAGGAGATCCTTGTGGAGGCAAGGGAAAAAAAGGGATTATTACTCCTAAAGAGAAAACCTTACTATCCTGTTCAACCCACGTATTCCCATATATATTTAGTGCCGAAAGTGCAATTAAAACGATAGAGGGGACCCCCGGCCGCCCCGATCGTATGGGTATCGGCTCTATTTTGGAACCTCTAGCTCCCTATTTAGATAGCTATCACAGAAATATATTAAAAATGATCCTCATACACTTCGTGATACAGGGCAGTTCCTCAGAGAAATTAAACATCTTAAAAATTGAAGAAAACATGGTTTTTGCACTATGGATTAAAATCCTATACACTAACATCCCATATCAAGAAGTGATAGAAGTAATTAATGACACATTGAAGAATGACCCTAGCCTTACTAATGCCAAAATGAACTTCATTTTGACAATTCTAGACTTGATATTTACTAAAAATCATTTTAGATTTGGAAAAGACTTTTTATCTCCAGCTACAGGGAGTTTCGATGGGCTCACCGGCAGCACGAGCATAGGGCCCAAACTTTATATGATAGCCTATGAGAGGAAGTTTGTTATAATAGAGATGACTTTTATAAAGTTCATACTTGGTTAAGATTGTCGACGACGTATTTGTTATTTGGAGAGGGCTGTGGGGAACTTAAAGAGTTTGTCATGTCGCTTAATCAAATGCATCCATCTATACAGTTTACTTCTAATATAGATGAGAGGAAAATTTGCTACTTAGATGTTGAAATAAGTAAGGGCCCTAGAGGTCTAAATACCACTCTATATAAAAAAGACATTGACAGAAACAACATACTACATAGGGCGAGTCAGCATGCCCCACAGCTATTCACAGGCATCCCAAAACGGTCAGTTTATAAGAGCTAGAAGAATATGCTCGGAGGATAAATTATATTACGAACAAGAGAAGATTCTTATGGATAAGTTTATAGCGAGAGGCTACAAAAAAGAAACTCTGGATAAAATTGGCAGAGGGGGGTTAGAATGTTGAATAGGAAGAATTATTTAAACCAAAAAGAAAAACTGAGAGGAATAGAAGACTCATGTTCTCAGTACGTTCGATAATCATAGTGGCATAATACGACAAGCCATTAAAACATTGGTATTTGCTAACCAAAGACCCAAAATATGGTAAATTGTTGGCGGACATTCCTAGATTTGTTTTTTAAAAAGGGCCCGCACTGTAGGGAAGTAATTGTTTCAGCTCAACTTAATAAAAATGCAGACACCAAGCAGAAATTTATACAGAGTAAAAAAAAAGGAAATTTCCCTGCTTAAATTGCTGCAATTGTAGTGCCATTATTAAAGGTACATATATCTCACATCCCACTAAGGGATACAAATAGATCATAAAGGGGTTTTTATACTTTTAATTCCAAAGGCGTAGTGTATTTTTTAAAATGCCCGTGCGGTAAGGGATACTAGGTCAGACTAAGCGCCAAATAAAAACCGAATTACTGAGCATAAGTCCCCCATTCGTAATTATCTTAGCCATACAGAAATCATAGACAAAGAAAAAAAGAAAAAGTTTGGTGAAGCAACAGGTTTGCGAGGCATTTCTGTGAATTGAAACACACTGTAGAGGATTTGAAATGGTGCGTTTTAGAGGAGGGTAGAGGCAGAAAATGAGATAAAGTCTTGAGAAAGCTCTGCTCGGAGAGAGTCATTTTTGGATATTTAAAAATGATAACAATGGCTTCCCCTACGGCATTGAACGAAAAATTTAAATTTACGTGTCTTTTTATGTTTTATCCTACGTACATGTAACAGTGTTGATGGGTTCCATGGCAACCATCAGGTGCCTAGGTATAAAGGGAAGTTAGTGATGAAACACGTGTTTGAAAAAAGGGGTGGGACTAGACCTGAAACGTCACACGGGTCCTTTCCAGGTCTTTACCTGGTCTGGTTTCTCCATATGGCAGCGTTAGCCGAAAACGAGACGCCGGGAGACTATCATACATGGCTTTGGATTCCGCTCTCCTACTGAGTATATGGACGTTCAAGGACGCAAGTACTATATCTAGCACTGCCGTTACTATTTTAGTTATATGTTTCAAATAAAGTGACTTTTTATACAGTTTCTAGCTTGCTATTTCATATTGGTTGGAACTTTGTCCTCTCCCCATACCCGGGCACCCATGGACCCACATCTACATGGACTTTATGATCGATCTTCCTACCTCTGAGGGTAAGATGGTCATTTGGGTGGTGGTGGATCGTTTTAGCAAGATGTGTCATTTGATTCCATTAAGAGGTTTGCCGTCGTCCAAGAAGCTTGCCGAGCTTTTCATCAAACAAATTGTCAAACTACATGGGTTACCAGAGAATATTGTTTCGGACAGAGGGATCCCGTTTCTGGAGATCTCTCTGTAACGCTCTGGGTATCACCTTATCCTTCTCCTCGGCTTTCCACCCTGAGACTAATGGGCAGACGGAGAGGGTGAACCAAACTGTTACACAAAAACGTTGTTGTTTTGTCTCTGATCAGCAGGCGGATTGGGTTAAATACTTACTGTTAGTGGAATTTGCGATTAATAATCAGGATAATAGTTCATCTGAGGTCTCTCCGTTTTTTTGCAACTATGGTTTTCACCCAAGACAAGCATCTATATCCAGCGCTACGTCTGATCACAATGGGGTGAATGCTATCGATAAAGATCTGTGCACAGCCTGGGCCCAAGTTCAGAAGAACTTGGTCAACGCCCAGAGCATCCAGGAAAGAAAGAGTGACAAGAGACGTCTTTGTTCTAGAGGTTTTGCTGTGGGGGATAAGGTTTGGTTGTCCACCCGAAATCTTTCACCTATAAGTGCCTTGCGGTAAATTAGCTCACGATTTGTGGGTCCTTATGTGGTGCACAAGAAGTGGTGAACCCAGTGGCATACCATCTTACGTTACCTCCCTTCGGGTTCTTAACGTTTTTAAATAGGTCCAATGTTAAAGAGGTACATTCACATCTTCCGACTTCACCTTTCGATACCACCCTCCTCCTGTTAGTTAGAGGGTCATTTTGGAATACGAAGTAGACGTATATTTTAAACTTCGTAGAGTCAGAGTCCTTACAGTACCTGTCCACTGGAAGGGTTATGGTAGGAGGAGAGGTCGTGGGTTCCGGCCAGGTTCACCACGTTGAATCTCTGATCGGGAATTCCCACGACTCTCACCGGAAACCAAACCAGGGAAGGTTCCAGTGGCCCCTGCTAAAGGGGGGGTACTGTCACGGTGCACATTTCCGCCGTGATATGCAGCAAGGCACGGTAGGGGTTAATCCCTCTAGTCAGTCGACACACCCTGTGAGAGGCCCCCCACCCCCCCCCCCCCGGGATGATGAGCTTAGGAGTGACACGCTTGGCTCCTTAAATAAGTCAGGAGGGAGTGTCACACTGGCCAATCGGAGGGCCCAGAGGCCGTACCAATCATCTGCTGGGGCGGGCGCCGGGCACCTCATTTAAATTCTATCATTATGTTAGTCCTTGCCTGAGAAAGGTTTTCCTCTTGCTATTTCCTGTGTATCTGTTTGTTTTGCTAACTGTATTTATGACCTCGGCTCGCTTCCTGACCTCGCCTTTGCCTCCGACTTTGTACTGCGCCCCTTACCGTGTTTGGACCTCGGCTTGTTTCTGACCATCCTTTTGGCTTACGTTTCTTGGTATATACGTTCCTGTACTGTTACCGACCCGGACTGTTGGACCTTGAGTTTCCCTGATGGCCCTGCACTTAGCAGCGTAGGGGCTGTCGTCCAGTTGGGGTCTGCCGCCTAGGGCAGCACGCAAAGTAGGCAGAGGACATGGGCTGGGTGGCAGGTCGGGGCCACTGCACCTCCTCTGATGTGACATATTGATAGAAAGAATATAATAATTCCCTGCACACTAATTGTTATAAAAGAATGCATGGAAATTCATAGGGCACAAATTCTGTAAAACTTTTGAGGGTATAAAGAGTGGCTTATAATAGCAGATATATTTACATACAAAATGCAAAAACCTTACATAGGCCCAGTTCATAGCTGAATTGAAGGTGTTGTTTGGAATCTCTGTTGCAGAGACAGTGCTAGGTCCGGTAAATGACAGACTGAAATAGTACCTGATGAACCTCTTTGACTACAATCGGTTTCCCATTGTGGTGACGATATATTAGTTGAAAAAACATGTGCTTTATGCTTAGTTTCATAGTTTCATAGTTGTAGGCCGAAAAAAGACGAGACGTCCATCCAGTTCAGGCTGTTGTGCTAAAGGTGTTGATCAGAGGAGAAGGCAAAAACCCAATGAGGTAGAAGCCAATTGTCCTCATTTTAGGGAAAAATTCCTTCCCGACTCCAAATCTGGCAATTGGATAAATCCCTGGATCATGACCCCCTCCAGAATCCTAGACACTATAAAACCTGTTATATTATTTACGTCCAGATCGCATCCAAACCCACTCGTCTAGTGAATTCACCATGACAAATTTCCTCTGCAGGAATTCCACAGTCTCACTGCTCTTACAGTAAAGAAATCCCTTTCTATGTTTATGAAGAAACTTCGTTCTCAAGATGTAGAGGATACCCCAATTGTTCTAGATACAGCCCTGGGTATAATAAATCTTGGGAGAGTTCTCTATATTGACCTTTGATGTATTTAAACATATTTATTATGTCCCCGAAAGACGTCTTTCCTAAACTATATAACCCCAATCTTACTAATCTTTCTGGGTATTGTAGTCCACCCAGTCCTTTTATTATTTTTGTTGCCAGCCTTTGTACCGTTCAAGCTCTACAATGTTTTCTGTGCACTGGTGCCCCAAAACTGTACACAATTATTCCATGTGTGGTCTAACAGTGGACTTGTATAATGGAGGAAAAATGTTTCTCATCATGTGCCTCTATGCCCGTTTTAATGCACACCATGATCCTATTTACCTTGGCAGCTGCTGTCTGACACTGGCTGCTACAATTAAGTTTACTGTCCACAGGAATCCCTCAAAGCCTGTCTCCCTTGTTCCCTTTTACCAGTGTTTTTCCATTTAATCATGTATCATGTAATGGATTTTTTTCCTCCCATGTGCATATAACCTTGCATTTATCTGTGTTAAAACCTCCAACAGCCATTTCCCTGCCCAGGCCTCCAACTTATCCAGATCCCTTTGTAATAACCACATTATACTCTATTGTGTTATTACTTTACAGTGTTAGTGTCGTCTGCAAAGATCGATATTCTACTGTGTAATCCCTGTGTAAGATCATTAATGAAAATGTTGAGAGGATAGGGCCCAATACGACCTTTGTGGTACCCCACTAGTAACAGCAATCCAGTCTGAGTATGTAACGTTAATTACTACCCTTTCGTTTTCTATCTGTTTAGCCAGTTGCATACCCACTTGCACACATTTTCCCCAGTCCAAGCATTCTCATTTTATTTACAACCTTTTATGTCGGCACCGTATCAAATGCTTTAGAATAAATCTAGATATATGACATCCCAGTGCCTCACCGATCCGTCTAGCACTGACTTCATTCATAGAAGCTCGATGAGATTTAGTTTGACAGGAGACCGATCTTCATAAACCCATGCTGGAACGGCGTTATATATTTATCTCTTCAGTGAGATACTCCAGGATAGCATCTCTGACAAAAAAGTGTTTAATAGGTTTGCTTTTTTCTCATCGCCCTCTACTGTCTCTCCCTATTTTCGTTATCCAAGGATCAATAGTATGGGTGCAACGAAAATAAAGAAATAAACTGATTTATTGAATTACTATTTTTTTTTTCTTTACCTATATTATTATTCATTTTTATATACACATCGGGAACAACTTTTAGTCTTATAATTTGATTTCGGCCATGTACAGTGTTTATTTCACGATTGCATTAGAAAACCCATAGGAGCGTCGCTCGCTCTCCCATTCGGTTCTAACGGCGCCTCTTTTAACATAGCAATCACAGAGCTCGCTCGAATTTCTTTTACCCATAGAACTCTGTGAGAAAGTAGCTCGTGCTCTGATTGGCTTACGCTGGACGAGCCCCAGCTTGCTCAACCAATCAGCTCGTTTCTGCCTTTTTACTGTATTTTGAACTGTCCCGCCTGGGAAATATGTTGGTTATAATGGGTCCCTGTCGGCTCCTAATTCTGAAATGGTCAATTCTCCTCCATAGGATTTAATGGGCCACTGTCGCTACTATATGAGGGCTGGTTTATGCCGACAATCAGAGAGCTTAACAATTTGATATTATTTTTTTTTTTTTTTCTTTTTTTTTTTTAATGTATTTCCCGGTGATTCTCTCTATTGCAATTCCCTATGTAGCGCCGGTCTCGGCGACAAACGCGTTGTTCGGGGTTTTAATGATTTATTTTTAGAGGAATGTTTTAGCTCTTTATGTGATAATGTTTTTCATTAATCAAATTGATTTTTTTTATTAATACTTCATGCCGCTCGGATGGATGAGCCGCCGTGATTTCACGGGCGCCCAATCTCTCCATAGACTACAATGGGAGAAGTAGCTCGATCGCTCTGATTGGTGGGATAGCAAGCCCGCTAGCTCAGCATAAACAATCAGCTCTTTTCTGTATTTTACTGTATTTTGAAACTGTCCCGTCCTTGGATTTTGATTGGTCAAAACTTCTCCTTAGGGATATTATGGGTCTTGTCGCTCACTATTCTGATTGGTCAATGTTCTCGATAGGTTTTAATTGGGACACTGTCGCTCCTATTCTGATTGGCTGTTTATGTCGACCAATCAGAAGAGTGCTTAAACAATTTGGAATTACTGTATTTCCCGCAATTCTATCTATCGCAATTCCCTTATGTAGCGCAGGTCACAGGCGACAAACAAGTTGTTAGGGATTTTTATTAATGTATGTTTATAGAAGGTTTCAGCTCTTTTTCAGAGAATATTTTACACTTAATAAAAATTTTTTTTTTAGTCATGCTCCTGCCTCAGGCGCTGAGAGCCGGAGATTGGCATGGCCCGTTCTCTACATAGACTACAATGGGAGAAGTAGCTCCGCGCTCTGATTGGTGGGATAGCCAAGCCCCGCTAGACTCAACCAATCAGCTCTATTCTGATTTTTACTGTATTTTTGAATTGTTCCGCATGTTGATTTGATTGGTCAATAGTTTCTCCATAGGTTTTAATGGGTCTTTGGTCGACTCCTATTCTGATTGGCTGAGTCTAAGCCAAGCCCCCGCTAGCTCAACCAATCACGCTCTTTTCTGCATTTTTACTGTATTTGAACTATCACGCCTTTGATTCTGATTGGTTCATAGTTCTCCATAGGTTTTATGATTCAATGTAGCTCCTATTCTGATTGGCCGGTTTATGCCGACAATGAGAATAGCTTTCAGGAATTTGAATTTACTGTATTTCCCGCTTAATTTTCCAATTATCTTAATTCTTGAATTAGGATATTGGAAGTGATTTTGTTTTTTGTATTTTTTATCTTTTTTAGGTTTTCAGCTCTTTTTCCTGAGAATGGTTGAACGACCTTTATAAAGGCGATTTTTGGATTCATATCCGCACCGGGACATGTGGAATGATTTCTCGCATCGGAACAGATTTTCGGCGCAGTTCCCGCACTGCGCCATGTCCCAGCACTGTGCACCCCACATGGCGAGGCGCAGGGAAAACTTTTCCCCACATGTAAGAGTGCACTCCGCGGACGGCGAATCTTCGGAGCAGCACCGCACTGAGCCTCAGTCCCCGCACTGCGCCTAACACACTTGCGAGGCGCGGCGGACTTTTCCCCGCATGGATGACCGCACTACCTCCGGCGGCGAATCTACAGGGCGCAGCGCCGCACTGCACCTAAGTCCCGCACTGCGCCTAACACACTGCGAGGCGCGGCCGGACTATAAATGGAATGTATGAGCGCTGCCCCGGGCCCCGGGACATAAATCAGGCCCAGATTTCGCGGAAAAATAGCGGAAAAAGCACGCCCGACCGGCGAGCTTCATACATGTCGCCCTTTAATTTATTCCTTATAGCTTCTTAGTGGCCTCTTTCCACTACCCTCCTGTTTTTAGTAGCGAACACTTTCTTTTTGTTTTTATTGCCTCTTTTACATCCCTGTTGATTCCACATTGGGTTTTTCCTGTTTCTAATTGTTTTATTACCATAAGTTATGTACTCTCACATTGGTAGTCTAGATGTTTTTAAAAAATATCCCATTTATTATTTGTTCTGCCATATTTAAACACTTTGTCCCAATCAATATAGGTTTTAGGGCCTCCTAAGCAGAAAAAAAATTTAGCCTTCCTAAATTCTGTGTTTTGTGGCTCCTGACAAAAAACTCTATTGAAGGATAAACAGAAATTTATAATATTATGGTCATATTTCCCTAGGTGCCCACTCAACCTGAACCTTTGTTACTCTGTCAGGTCTATTAGTCAATATTAAGTCTAGAAGGGCCTTTTCCTTAGTCGGTTTCTTGCACCATTGGCAAAGGTAATTCATCATTAGTTATTGACAAAAACCTGTTTACCTTTATAAGAGACTACAGGTTTCAGATTCCCAATGATGTCTGGATAGTTAATGTCGCCCATTATAATTAGCTATTTCTGATTAGCCGCCTCATCTATTTGCCTGAGGAGTACATCTTCCATGGGTTCTGTTATATTTGGGGGCCTATTGCAGACCCTATTAGTATTATATTGTTATTGTACCCCATGTTTATTTACCCATAATGATTCCCCTCTCATTACCTGTTACCGATATCTTTCCAGCCGTGTGGCTTTAGACAGGATTTTAAATATGAGACATAAACCTCCCCCCTTATCGGTCTTTACGATCCTTCAAAATAGACTGTAAACCCCTGTAAGTTAACAACCCAGTCGTAGCTCTCGTCCAGCAATGTCTCAGTATCCCCACTATGTTTTATTTTTTTTCTGCTATTAGTATTTAGTTCATTTATTTTGTTGGTCAGATTCCCTGGCATTGGTCAGCATGCAATTTAGAGATTTTTCAGTTTTTATTCACTTTCTCCCTGATTTTTTAACTATTGCTACACCCCACTCCCTCCACTCCACCCCCTGATTTATTACTATTTTCCAGCTCTCTGTCTTCACTATCTTGCTTGCTATATGTGTAGTTACCTCACCCAGTCCCTAGTTTAAATATTCCTCCAACTTTCCTGTCCAAATACAGCTGCCCCCTCCCCCATTTAGGTGCAGCCCGTCCTAGCATAGAGTTGTAGCCAAGAACAGAAGTCACCACAGTTTCTCCAAAAACCCAAATCCCTCTTTCCTACACCAATTTTGAGCACTTATACACCTCTCTAATCTCCCTCTGCTATCTGGTGTGGGCCGTGAAACAGGTAAATATTTCTGAAAATATTACCTGGAGGTCCTTGCCTTGAGCTTTTGGCCAGTCCCTGAATTCATTTTTAAGGACACTCCACATACCTTTAACTTTGTCATTGGTTGCCAATGTGGGACATGTCAGCTGGATTCTCACAGACCCACCACAGCAATCTGTCAACCCGATCCGCGATATGTCGAACTGGGACCCAGGTAAAAACAATACTTACTGTTCGACGATTCCCGGTCTTTGATGCAGATTGCCCTGTCTGTGCCCCTAATAATGGATGTCACCAACTTCTAGCACCTGTCTAGACTGAACTGCAATCATTTTTCACCATCTTACTGGAGCAGGACAGGGGTAGTGTCTTTCTGCAGCAATGCTATTTCTGAGGCAATATCCCCCTATCTGCCAATCTTGCAACATTTGTTGGGGTGTACCAGATCAGGCCTAGCCCTCCCTGACATCTTCCTCTACCCTTATTTAGGACTGTTACCCAGCTAGCTGACCATTATGTTCTGCACACTCAATGTCTACCACCTCCCAGCATCTACTCCTGTGAGTGAGTTCTTAGTGGGCAGCCGGAGCTCATTCCAAAGTGGCAATGGATCTCAGTGTTGCCCACTTGCTCATTTAGATCCAGGGGATACCGGCTTCTAAATGTGCAGTGTGCACACATCATGTGACAGCAGTATGACCCCTCTTGAAATGTTGCTCAAAGGATGGCATACATTTGCACAGGTTGTTGCACTGGACAGGCATTGTCAAACTGGAATCATGGGGAGCTTACCCAAAAAGATATATGAATAAATTATAATAAGAATAAGCAGCTAAACCAATACTGTCCCCTCTAACTCCCAAATATAAAGTCTCTCAATCTTAAAGTCTCCAACACTTAAAAGAGAAAACACACTATATGGAAAACACATCGCAGGACTCGTTCACTCGCTCAAAAATACTCAGTTTTAAACCTTTCCCACACTGCTGTTTGGCTGTGGGTCTACAACCTCTCTTTCAGGAGCAAAAGGCCTTACCAGCCCAGGACAGCTGCTATTTAAGCTCTGTTGATTAGGTTACCACACCACTGACCAGGTCACCTGACCAGTCACCTGACTTCAACAAGCCCTCAGCAACTGGTGTATGTTTGTAAACTATAGAACTACTAACTACTCGTCCAATACTATAAATGTAATCTATACACAAAATAAGTGTAGCTAAAGTATAAAAATCTATATGCCTGCTAACCGATTTTAATGTACTGCAATACCTAAACACTAGGTATAAATAAACACAAGTATTTGAATGTGAGGATCTAAACGGACTTCTCCCTCTTAATCTTAAGTCTCCAACACTTAAAAGAAACACACTTATAAGGAAAAACACACTCGCAGGACTCGTTCACTCGCTAAAATTATCAGTTTTAAACTTATCCCACAGTGCTGTTTGGACGTGCTGCAACCTCTCTTTCAGGAGCAAAAATTGCTGTGCAATTTTTTTCTGTCATTTTCATGGAATCTGTGTCCTAATATTTAAACTGGACCTCCGATGCATCTGTGAACTAGCCTTACTTGTTCAGACATGATTTCATGATTTGTATACTCTTGTGATTTTAAAGGGGCCTTCTCACTACAAAGATTAGCTGTTAACATGAAGGGACAGTTAAATAAAGACTTTTTTTAAAAATACATTGCTCAATAGATTTTACTTAAGTCATGAGATAAGAGTGTTTTTACATGCTCTGAGTGAACAGAAGTTTCTGCATACCAAATCATAATCTGTTATTGGATTGGATCAGACAGCAGGGAGTGACGTCACCACACGGAAACAAATTATTTCCAACAAGAATAGCTGTTGTTTTACTGTAGATAGCTGGAGAACTAGCTTTTAGTTCTTGTTTTTTAAAATGCATTGTGGTAGAAAAACCCCATATGTTTTATTAATCAAGGCAACTAATTCTTTATTCCCGAAAGGGTCATTTGGACTTTTTGAAAGTGCGCCGGATCTCAGCCTTATTCGCCTAGGCTTTTACAATACCTAGATAGGGTAGATAGATTAGTAGATAGATAGATAGGTTAGATGATTGATAAATAGATAGATAGATAGATAGATAGATAGAAGATAGATAGATACAGAACTAGATAGAATAGATAGTAGATCGTAGATAGATAGATAGATAGATAGATAGATAGATAGATAGATAGATTCATTTTGTTATTTCTCCAAATTTGCCACATTTTGAACTTGGAAAATTAATTTATTTTAATATCTTTTGAATTGGAAACCAATTCACACAAATCATCAAAACTCTTAACAATTGAACAAAAAAGCTAACAGAATTTTTTCTCCAATTCAATCCTGAAATCACTATCATGGAATAGCTATTGTATTGTTTCAAAATGTTGTTAATATTTGAAAACATTATCTCAATATTAGGGTTGACAGCGAAAATACAAATACAATATTAATGCATAGTAAATAAAGAAAAATTTTACTATAATGAATAAATACAAAATCAAAGAGGGAAAATTGGTATCCAGAGTATTTTAAATAATAGACTCAATCAATGTCAGCAGAATACTATAAATATAAGGTGGCTCACTGCTTAGTCATCACATTTTGCAAATGCTGTAATGAGAAAACTTGTCAATCAAACCTTCACATGTTAAATTACTGCATCAGATAATCTATACATCTTAACTGTGTAAGGGCTGATTAAAAAAACATAAGATGTCATCTCAATAAGATTACTGTTCTCCAGTGTTTCTCAAACCCTTCTCTCCTGGAAAATATTTGGCCTTTGCAATTTGAAATGTATATTGTGTTAAGGAAAATATACCTCTACTGCTACAGAAAACTACACCACTAGAAAAACTTACTATGGTATATGAAACATAAAAATAACATTTTTATAAAAAAAAAAACTACTAATTACAAAAACACTGGTCATATTACAATCAAATTCATTAATTATGTATGTACTGTATGTATGTGTTCATCTATGTATCTCATTATGTATCTATCTACATATGTTTGGAATATAAATAAAAGCATTTTGATAAACTAGAGCATTTCTCGTCATTATTATCAGCACAAAGTTACTTTTCCTAGTCCAGATAAAAGCTCATTGTCACTCTTTCCTGTTTTGTTTTTTCATACTATTCAGTTTGCTTTGTAGTTTGTTCAAGATAACACCTGAAAGCATTCTGATACATTATATAAAGCTTTATATAAATCAGAAATACACATAAATACAATACATTAAAAATACAATAAACTTGTTGGTTACACTGTAATGTTTTCTTCTGTTATATAAGTGCCATGTTTCTTACCTTCCTGAATGCACACATTCTGTCCACCTTTAAAAACCTTCCTTGTCACCAAAAAATCTATCCAGTGCAAAACAGTAAGTAGAAATCAGCAAAGAGGAAAGGAGGTGATGCATATCACGAGGGGATGAAGAAAATGGAAGACATCAAAATGACTCAAAGCACACAAAATAGCATGAAAAGTTCATTCACTGAACAGGCATGAAAAAAAGTGTCAATGAAAAATAAAAGTAAAGTAAATTAAACTCTATAACTCATTCTGAGATTGTTTTCATTGGGTTACTTCACTAAGTTACTGGTGAACTCATTGGAGTTAAAGCAGGCTGTAAGTACACATGTTTTTTTGTACACATGTTTTTTTTTGTTCTTTGTAATTGGATAGTGGACAAGAGCATTGGAGGTTTTCTTCAGTGCACAGTTTGTAATACATATGCTTGACTGAAGAAAGAGTTCTAGGGTATTTCTGGGGTAGATGTGAGCGTGCATGCTGTCCACCAGGATGCTTGTGTTAGAGATCTTGACGAGGAAAAGGCAACACTACTGGCGATTGACAATGTTCATGCTGTTCACTGAGCAAACAGTCAATGGGGTTGATATTGAGGGTGGACAAGTAGATCAGGAAGACCAGGCACTCAGATCGGTTAATGTAATTTGTGGGGACTATAACCTGTTTTAAGAAAAGATGGGTCACTACTCTTTCTCTGCTTCCTAGCAAAATTTTCAATGAAAGGGCATTAGACTCAGAAATAGCATACCAATATTTGTATCTACCATGAAAACAGCCCAGATAGTACAGAGTTGGGTGGTTAGTAATAAAGGTAGGAAATGACAGTTAGGGTCATAGAGGATTTTATAATCAGGAAGACGGACAGAATAATTTCATATCAAAACCACCTCATCTGAATGGTTTGCTATATCCCCATTACCAGGATTTGGCATTTAGTGAATAAATTACTGGGAGTGACTGGTAAAGACCGAGCTGCCTTGGTCCATATGGGAACCATTGACAGAATACATGGCAGATGGAAAATCCTTAAAGGAGTTAACTCACCATGCTGTTTCAGAGCCACAAGCAGATTTACATTCATCCATCCCATCTCTTCCTGGTCAGGTTGTGGGTGGTTCTAAAGCACTGATTAGCAGAACAGCTCAGTATTCTCAGCTCTTCTAAATCCACTGACATGAAAGCAGGACATCTTATGTATATAGCAAAGAGCTTTAGAGCTCAAAGTAAACAAATAATTAGTCTCATTGTTTGTTAGAGATAACACTCTGTTCTCAAACAGGCTGATGTGCAACTTTTCCACCCGTTGGAATTCCAGCCTCCATATGTTGGGCCGACTCTATGAACAGCAGCAGAGCTGACAAGTGGTGCGTCCACACTCCACGCTACCAAGCCTTGAGTATGTTTTTGCTTGAGTGAATGGGGAAGTGAGGAGGCTCCCTGATTAAGGCTACACCTGGGCAATACGAAAAAGCCAGCGAATAGCTATATTGTGGCATACTATTGTGTTTTTGATGGGAGGGGGTTGGAGCAGTACCAGACACAACAACAGCAACCTGAGTCTGCAGTCGTTGGTGAGCAGCTTTCTTCACCCGCCTAGGGAGGAAGGTACTCACCAGCAGCACCTGGAGCAGACCCTGAACCAGCAGGTGGTGGCCTACTTGGACAGCACCTTGCCACCCCACATTGAAAATCTGGTGACCTACTGGCCAGCCAAACTGGATTTGTGGCTGCCACTTGCCGAGTTTGCACTGGAGAAGCTGGCCTGCCGGCCAATAGTGTGGCATCAGAGTGGGTGTTCAATGTGGCAGGGGCCAAAGTTACCCCAAGAACTCGCTTGTTCATCCGAAATGTGGAGAGACTCACCTTTGTCAAGATGAATCAGACATGTATCAGCTAGGATTTCCACACACCAATGCCTGATGCATCAGATTAGATCAGCCATGCCACCTCACCCAAACTTTGACAAATGAGTCTGGATCCTTCTGGCTACCTGCCTCAGCTACTATTCTCATGCTGCCACCGGTCTGATGTCACACATCTGCTGCCAGCTGCTCCTTCTACCATCCACCATCTTTACCAGGGACTGGTGTTGACACCCACCTCCTCACTCTTCACTGGACCATTATGTAGCCTTCTGATGCTGCTGCCACCTCACCACTCAGGTCTTTTCATGCTGCTTCTGCTGCTGTCACCTCCAGGCTATGTCACCATATCACTCTCTGGCTTTATGCTGCTGCCGCCATCCCCTCATTATGTCACTTAGCTGCCGCCACCTCAAAATTATGTAATTGTGACACTCTCCAGCCTGATGCTGTTGCTGTTGCTGTCGCCACCTCCACACTGTGTAATTTTGCCAATCTGTGGCCTACTCATGCTGCTGCCACCTCCACACTCTGTCATAGTGCCCCTCTGTGGCCTACTCATGTTGCTGCCAAGTGACCAATCTCTCAATCGACCACCCTATGGGTTCCTAATGCTGTCTCCATCCTCCACCATTCTATGACATTGGCACTATTTTCCGTTTTTCCCTTCTTTTAATCTGTCAAAAGGAATGAAAAGGTCTTTGGAGAAGCCATAAGGCCAGTATGACTTGGTCATTTGATTGCATCAGGATTATCTGATGATTAGGTAGCCAACGGCAGGAGTGGATAAAAAACACAGAACACATGCAAATATTCCATTTACTTGTCATTTCTGTTTTGGATCAACTCCTGTTTCTTTTTGGCTTTAGCAATACTGATGGATTATTGACCGACTAAAAGCGGACACTGACGGATCAAAAGAAGGGCAAAATAATCAGTGACGTCAACACAAAATGACTGCCGACACTCTCTCCACTCTTTCGTGGGTGGGGGGTGGGCTCTACATGTATCAGCGTTTAACAGAACATGTTCTGTCATGATCTGTGGAATCATCTGATGACATTATAAAAGGAGTGCGCTCTTTGATGCTATAGTGGGATCTTGGCCCTCTGCTCGGTTCTTTCTAGCTGGCGATGACATTACCCTGTCAGGCTGCGTTTCCACTTCAGTTATTTGGTTAGTTTTGACCCTGTAGCTGCCCAGATAAGTGAAGTGAAGCTATTCTAAGAGAGGTGCCTGTCATTTGCGTGTCATACTAAAACACAGCATAATTTCAATTCCAAACCACGCTTCCTATGCATATTTTTGCATGGCACAATATTCTACAACACCCTACATGCTCTCTGCAGCCAGGAAATAGTTGTTTTCAACGCAATTTGTCACAAATAAATTCAGAGCAAAACAAATTTTTGGCAAAAATTCAGCAAATTGGCCGATTTGTATTTTTGAGAAATTCACTCATCTCTAGTTATAACCGATTTTTTGGGTCGATTTTTGTTCCAAATTAATTCATTATGAACCGAAGTGCTTGGATTTGGGTAGAACGTGACTTTGACCTTAATCCATAGTGCAACACTAAGTATAAATGACACAGTGCATTGTCATTTTGTATCAGGAGCAGTCCAATGCAGAGAATTCCAAAAGGTCTGGATCAATATAGAGAGCAAAATTAGGACCAAGACAGCACCAAAAGGATTCTAAAGTTAGGGGTTAATTTTTTTGATGAGCAGTCTTAAAAATAATGCTTGTTTTTTCACTATCCTAGTCAATAAGCAGATAGAGTAGAAGTCTGAGCTAGTGATGATACAGATCTGCTTACTGCAGATTTTATTTTCATTCAGTGTCCTTAAATTCACTCAGATTTTAATAGGATGGCAACATGTGAATGGAATTTTAAAAATTCCCTTTGAACCAAATTAAACTATTGTTGCATTCTTTCAGAATAAAAAAATAATCTGAATCAAAATCATGTAAGATCCCCATCATGCTTGAACCTGCTTTTTTCATAGTTGTTATTTCTTTTATTTGTATCTCTTAATTTGTAAAAAGGGAAACATTGTGGATATATTATCAAAGTATATTTCACACAATGTACTGTAGATACAGCAAAAATAAAGAATCAAGTTGGCAGCTTTGTAAGAGGAGACTGCATGCTATTTAATTACCCAGGCTCTAAGATTAATGAGAACTAAATTCACTTCAATAGAAACACATACAGAATTGGAAGAAACTAGACCTCTCACACCAAGATTCAATATACACATAATAATAGCCCTTTAATTCTTCGGTCCTGCCATTTTGCAAATGGGGGCAATTAACAAACAATTTGAAAAAAACCCTAATATTTTTCTCTACCTCATCATCAGAATCAGTTCATACAGGTAGAAGCTTTCTGTTGTTAATTAATATGCAGGCAGTAAGTAATGCATCTTGCATAATTTGGTGTGAGGCCGTTAAATACATTTGCAGTGTCTTTGCTGTATCTTTTCAGAAGGTGTAATCTGCCATTTGATTCTGAAGCATCTGTTCAGGGAAATTTTAACTTTCAGGTAGGTTTTTCTTACTAAGAGATCAAAGACTGTATTAATGAGATTTCCTCTTGCAATTTATTTCTGGTTTCATTATTTAATTTCTATGAGGGCGAATTTCAGCTTGGCAAATACCTTATTAGAATCTTCAAGGTAAATTATACCCTTGTCATCATGCAAAATGACAAATGCAATTCCATAAACAGAGGGTAAAAGAATTTCTAATTATTAATTCATTGCAAAGGAAGTTATTATTTGACTTGCAAAAGAGTAGAGCAGCATCTGGTACCTGATATGAAATATTGTTTCATTTTCAGACATTTTGGGCCACATGTATGAAAACTGTCAAGGTCAAATACTTCCCCATAGCTACCAGTAAGAGCTCCCCTTTGATTTTTCCAGATCTCTGATTGCTTGCTATGGGCAACAAAGTGAGTTTTAGACCTAGACAGTTTTCATACCTGTGGCCCTTAGTGCTGATTAATTTTATATTGCATCTTTAAATTGCTCAGAGCTCTACATTAGGAGGTAAATTATAAAACCCTAATTTACTTATTCTGCCTGTAGAGATAGCTTATTAAACTCAATAATAAATCTGTGTTCAGCTCTTAGGCTCCACCTAGTTTAAGCCAGAATATTAATATTTTAAGGTGAACCTACCAGCTCTCATGACATTTATATTTCGACAATTGCTAGTATCCTCATTAAACAACACTACTGGAGCATTTTTCCGTAGTACTCTGCTTGTGTCGTTTTTCTGTTATAACTTAAAACGTATGAATGAAAATATTAGTTAACTTTATCTTTTTACTTCTCAAAAGATGGTGTCCCTAAACAGTCTGACATGATAAGCAATGATTGAATAATGTCAGAATACAAATTGACACACTCCATTGACAAGGGGGGTGGTAACATGTTTTATTCATGCAATAACAGTATAACGACACATTGCATAATTATTTTTAAATATGCTCTTGAATTGGTATTTTTTGATTAACACATGCCTTTTCTAAAACAGATATGTCAGAAGAGATTCTCTGTAACTCTATAGCTGTGTAAGTGAAGAGAAACAAGACATTCCAATAAAAATATAAAGTAAAATTGTTGCAACAGTTCCCAAAAATATTTTTAAAAATACAAATAAATATTATAAATATTTATAAAACATATTCAAGAAATAGGAAGACAGCAATTCTTTAGGTGTCAGGAGTTTCCCCCTTTATTGAGTTATGTATGCTATTTTATATGTGTGAAGGCATTACCTGACAAATGTTACATTCTCACTGACAGTCATCGGCATTACCAATAATTTTGGAGCCCCATAGCAAAAATGTAAATAGAAACTCAGTTAAAGGGGTTTTCTCGCTACAAAGATCATATCTCAGATTATGGGGACAGTAAAAATAAGTACTTTTGTAATTTGGTTGCATTAGCTAAATCACATAGCATAGTAGATATGAGCTTTTCTGTGCATCTGTTTTCTATTTCTGTTGCTGCTAGTCAGGACACGCCCCCTTTTCTGTGATTGGCTAGTCGGGACACGCCCCGGACGGATTCCGCCCCTGGACATGCCCCCTGAACTGTGATTGGCTGACTGACATTTCATTCAGCCTGTTGGGATATGCCCCAGAGAGGAAACGCCCCGGACACGACCTCTGCGCTGTGATTGGCTGCCTGCAAACTCTGTGTTTACTCCCCTCTGAGCTATTAAAACCGAAAGTAAAACCAGCTATCTGAAAGGGCTGCTGGCCATATACTCATCTCCCAGCTCTAAGGTGAAGGATCTGACTAATTACTGACTGTTTAACACATAGATCCCTTCAAATAACACAGTCCTGTGTTCCCTCCATATAACACAGCCTTATGTCCTGTGTTCCCTCCATATAACACAGTCATTCAGTCTCCTGCCTGACAACAGAGGGGAAAGAGGGAGGGGAGGTCAGTGTGCATTCCTCACATGTGTTTCATCAGTTTAGGCTGTGTGTATAACTGGTTATAGCACAGCAAGGAGCATGTGGAGCCAGCCCGAAGGCTCTGCAGACATAAGCATGCAGGAGGCTGTATAGCTGTCCAGACATCCATCCCATTCCACTGCTAACACAGAATGATGGTGTCACAGTTCTTCAGTAAGGAGAGACATGCCTCCTGGCAGGAGAGACACGTCTGCTGAGAGCGGAGACTCGCTCCTGGATTTCAAATTCAATCTCATAGAATTAGCTGAAGAGCACGTACAATTCAAACTATAAAACCCCTTTAAGGCCTGTCAGCTAGGTGTTTCAAGAAATGGCCAGTGATTATTATGTGTATGAAGAAATGTCTATATGATTTCTCTTATGACACTTATTACTGTCTAATTTTTCATTGTGTCTCTTGCTCCTTCTCATAGAATCTTAGAGCTTTAGGGCATGTCCCCACTACATGGGTTTTTGGCTGGTTTTTCAGATGATTTGCGGTTATGCAGACCGCCTGAAAAACCAACTGAAAATGAGCACAATGGTGCTCAAAGGAAAACCTGTGCACGGCGGTTTTCCTCCCATGGTCCGCGCGCAAAACATTCTACAAGCACAATCTTCCGTGCGGTTTTCGGACAGAATCTGTGCTTGTGAATGTGAAGGGGGAGGGCTTTACTCAGCTCATCACGGAGATAAGGACAAAAATAGGACAAAGCAAGACAAATACCGGTCGGTTAAACCGACCAGTATTTGTCCTCTGCCGTGAGAACGCACCCTTACATAACTGTTTCCTTTTATTCTATGGCATATTAGTATATTATCTTTATTATCTCCTTTTTAAGTGTCTGCAATTTCAGGACACCTTCCCCATCTAAAAGCCAGAAAAGAACATCACCCGATCTGGTGGACGCAACCCATTGTTGAACTACATGATCAGGTATTCAATGGAATGGTCGCCATTTAATATTGCATAATGTATGTAAATATGTGTTGCTATACTTAGCTCTGATTGCTATCACTGCTATTCATTGGGGTTGCTAAATGTAAACTTGTGTTAATCAGTTGCTTGAGACTCGGTCTTTAATTTAACAAAAATTGTCCACATGAGATAACACTATGTGATTATTACCCACGAATGCTGTTGTTCTGTAGCTCTATATTCTAACGTAAGGCTAATAATAATAATAATAATAATAGTAATACTGATAAGGCTCAGGCTGTCCCTGTTGATAGCACAGTGTTGTTTTAATTTTATACAGTCACTGCATGTTATACTTTACAAGTATTACATGCAATCACAGGATTCTACAGCTTCAATTGGAAAGTAGCTTTACTTGGTTATACAAAGTTTCAACAACTAAGGGCTTCTTTGTATCTTATCACTTCACACTTCTATGCACTCATCTTAATCTACAGTATATATGAAAGAAAAAGTGACATCATACAGACTTTAATGTTGGGAAAAAAATATTTAATTTATTTACCGTTTGTCCATGTAACATTTCTACCACCAGAGCAGGGCTTCTCAAAAAAATTTTTGTGGTGTGTTATCAATGTTTAAAGCATACACAAATATTCTTAAAAATGACAATTTATGTTATAATGGGTGTCTTAAAATAAGCAACAAATGAAGTATTGCCAAACCAGAGATTTGTGTAATAGAATATGTAGCATTCAATTAGTACATTTGTAAAACCTGCCACTCTAGCTGTGCCTCATCTAAAGTGCTGGGCTTCAGTTTCGAGTCAAAGTAAAATTCATCCCAAAAATTAGCAATTCAGGATTGCCAAAATTGAATTTTGGGGAAAAAAGGCAAAACAAATGTAACCTAACACTAGGGAACATCTGGACCACGTGAGGGAATCCCAGGATTATGGTTAGTTCAAACCCAACCCAAATTCCAACATTAACCTTAATCCTAATCCTAGCAGTAAATTTAAGGTTGAAGCTAGAGTTAATCTAATCTTAACCCTGGGATTTTCTAGTTGTGCCCAAGATGTGCAGTAGTGTAGTTTTTAAAGGCTAGAAAACACATAGTTTTTGTTCTCATAAACCTTAATGAGATTCAGGTTTGAACTTGAATGTTTTGACAAATCTGGATTAATCTGAGGGCTTCTCCAGTCAGGCAACCCTTATAATTTAATCAGTACTAAACTAGAACGTGCTGCAGTGAAAATATTATTTGGGCTTGTCCCCATTGCAAAGGATTTCAGTCAGCTTTACAGTTTTTTTTGTATTTGAAACCTGTCTGTAAAACAACTGTCAACCTTTTACATTGATTTAAATAGAAAATCTCTTCAGCAGTCCACGCTGCATGGATTTTCCGCTGGACAGTTTTTGTCACCACCGGCGTTCCTAAAAACTTAGATCATGTTCATTCTTCCACCCGGTTTTTGGGCAGTGTGGGTGTGATGGGGGACAGCTTGATCGCAATCTGCACATAAGCGGCCCCTAGTGAAAAAAAACAAAATCGTGAAAATCTGACCGGCATTGGTTTGTGCCATGGACGACCTTAAAGGGGTTTCTCGCACAAGAATAGCTTTCAAATTGTAGGGAACACAAAATAAAGACATTTTCAATATATGCATGTTCCTCTGTTTTCCCTAAAAGATACAAGTGAATTTACTCGTCTATTTCAGTTCCTCAGTAACACCTGTAAACAATCTCCAGGCTGTTTGTTCAATGAGATAACAGGAGTGAGTCATCACACAGGTCTGCAGTGTCAAGTCAGTGTCCTGTGCTCGACATAAAAAGCTTGATTACTCAGTAAACAGCTCTAATTAGGCTTTTGTTTGGGATCAGATAAGAAGTCTGCAAGTATTTGAAGTAATTATCTAATTAGCATCGAAAGCACAAGAAGCTGTACAAGCACTGAGCTTATGCAAATTAGTCTGAACCAGGAAGTGACAGAGAATTTCTTTCATGCATTCTTTGAAACCCTGTGGGGAGACAACTCCTTTAAGTAAATTAAAAAGACACACTGAGTTGTTATAAATGCTAGAGCTCAGCGTTATTAATGGTCAAATGTTTTCAAACAATATTTTTAATAAATAACAGTTATCGGTTGACCTGCATGACTTTATGGTAATGACAAGTAGCACAACAGTTCATGTGCACATATTTATTTCATTATCCTTAACAATAAAATCATAATAGCATAGCTTGTTTTTATTCTATAACATGACTCAAATAACTGTGGAAAGAAACCAGAGTGTTATTTCAAAATGTACTGTAGCCTTAGAAAGTGACAAGTGAACATTGAAGTTTAAAATGGAAGTAGTGCTTTAGTATTACTGCTTACGCCGCTAGAATGATTTAGAAATCCATTTCAGACTGCTGTGGATGTAGTCTTATTGTACTCCTACTCAACAATGATAATCCTGTCTGTAATGTTTCTTAATTATCTGGGATGTTATCATCTTCTAAAGCTGTTTCATAAATCAACTTTGTGGTCATTTCCTTGAACAAAGAAAAAGAGCTGAGAAATTGAAAACTGAGAGCAATGTAATATCTGATGTCCACAAGCAAAGGTTCAAACTTTGTGCAATCCAAAAACATGAAAAAATATTGAACATAGTTTACAATTTTTAGAAATATTTTCACAAATATAAAATTAAATTTATACTTATTAATGTAGTTGCACGCCAGTTATCTGTTGCAGCTTTTCTACCAAAGGTTTTTTTGTTTTTTTTTTATTCAATTTGGTTCTTCACACTCCATATTTTTAGAGTCGTTTTGGAAAGATATCTTGCATTTCATACCTTGTTCATAGTTTCCTTTTACAAGTATTTTCAGGACCCTTGTTTTTTGTTTTGACATTAGCATGTCGATTACATTTTTAAAGTAACATAGAGAATCCCACTCCATAAATACTAGTGGAAATACAATACTTTAAGTTAATGTAAAATAAAAAGAAAAAATAAATAAATAAAATCCAACAAAATTCCACACATTTTCATAGTGTATCTCTCCCTGTAAACTTTTATGTCAAATCTGTCTGTAGCATTTCTGGACACAAAAAGCAAAAAAACACATGACGAAAAAAAAAACACAAGGTAAAGTTTTTTGTGGTATTTTACCTTTATAATCCTCCTTTGTTTTGCCTTCGGTCTATAAAAGGACACCAAGAACTGTTACAAAAACTGCATGATTCAAGACCAAGGTTTCTTCACACAGTGCTTTTTCCTGCCTTTTAACTGTATGAAAGAAGCAAAGGAAACAAAAAGTATTTAAATGTAACATGCATTTGTATATCATACTACAAATCCTAAAGAGCAATTAATGGTAAAAACAGCAGTAAAATGCCATAACTATGGTATGCTATACTTAAAAAAAAAATGTAATTGGCCCTCAAAATGCCACAAACTGTTTGTACTAGTAAATTTTACATTTCACTGTAGACTTTTTGGCTGTTGCAATTTTGCCAATAAAATGTAAAGGTCATGAAAAACTTTGCAAAAACATGGGGCGACATGTATGAACTTTGGCGCTGACAGGCCAGTTCTACATAGCTTTAAGGCAGTGTAGAATGTGCCAGAATGTATTAACCTTTTCTTCTGCAGTTCATACATTTGGCGCATTGTAGTGCCAACACGTCAAGTCTGGCTCAGGCAGACCACCTTTAACTTGGTCTAGCTGTTCTAACTGTTTGGTATCAAAGATTTATAAATGTGTCTACTTCTAAAAATGTAGTGCAACACGCCCCTTAAAAACTGTTGTGCCAGCGCTTATCGCGCCAAAGATTGAAATGCGTCTTTTCATACATAGAACAGGTCTACTAAAGTTTTTTGATGGCAGATAACTGGCATAGCCCCATTCATACATGTTGCCCATGGTGTTTATCTGAAAACACTGTTAAATAGTTACATATTTGATAAGGTTGGAAAAAAAGTCATAGGTCAATCAAGTCTATTCTATAAACCTATTGTGTTAATCCAGAGTACGACAAAACCCTTTATGAGGTGGATGTCAACTTGGGACAGTAAGAAAAAAATGTTAGTGATAGCATAGCAATCAGTAGAAATCCCTAGATCACAGCTAAAGAGTCTAGTTATGACCTGAACTATTATGTATTTCAAGAAAGTCAAATAGGTCCCTTTTGCACCTGTTTAATGAAGCCACCATCAACAACTATCTTGCGTCAGAGTTCCCTAGCAGCATATATCTTACAGTTAAGATTCCTCATCTATGATGATGAAACATTTTTTACACTTGATTAAAGGATGCCTCCTTGTCACTGTTGCAGGCCTAGGGCTTCACAGTAGAGACCAGTGAAATGTCCATTCACATATTTGTACAAGGTAATTAAATCCCCCAAAATCATCTTTTCTCCAAGCTGAATACCCCCCAAGTTTGATAGCTTATCTTGATACTGCCCTTGTATGTGAAACTAGCATTATAATGTAATATGAGAAGGACTTTAACCCTTCTTTATTATTAACCCCTTTCCGACATTGGATGTACCAGTACGTCCTAGCAGACAGTGACTTCCCGCAAATGGAAGTACTGGTAGGTCCTGGACATCACATGAACGTGACATGAGACCAGCTGTATATTACAGCTGGCCCCATGCTGCATCTCCCGTGCCCGGAGTGAGCTCCAGCTGCGGGTGATTAACACCTTAGCTGTTGCAATATATTGTGATCGTGGCAGGGAGCTCCTTCCGTCTTCTCTCAAAGCACTTGCAGCACGATCTCCACTGCTAGCTACTTAGCTGAGAGCCCGTAAGCTTTACAAAAGCTTCCGGGCTGTCTGTGATGTCCCCATGCTTTGGCATTGCTCTATGGTCATGCCCGGGCATAGTGAGTGACAGTTGCCATAGAGACCAGTTCATAGCAATTCTGAAAATCATTGATACATGTCCCTTATGGGGAAAAGTGAAAGAAAAATGTGGAAAAAAAAAAAAAAAGTAAAACGCAAACACGTAAAATAAAATAAAAACTCATGCCTTCATTTTTCCCTTTACAAACACCAATCGCCGTTTGTGACACATAAGTATTGTTTCACACAATAAAAACATTTTTTTTTTTGAAAGCGTTTTTAAAAAAAAAAAAACTATTTTAAATTTGGGAAATATTCGCCATAACCGTATCAACCCAAGAGTAAAATTTAACTTTTTCATGTATATTTTAAAGGTTTAAACCCCTTTTAAAAAATTAAAAATAAAAAACACTAGAAGAGGGGCAGTATTTTTTTTTCCACTCTCCCTTTTCCCAAAAAAACGGTTTTTAAAAAGTGATCAAAAACGCTTTTAAAAATCCCAAAAATGATCCCAATAAAAATGGTTTAATTTAAGTCCACAAAAAACAAGACCTAAACGCTCTTTATACCAAAAAAAACTAAAAAAAAAAGTTATGGTCTCAGCCCTTATGGGGGATGTAAAAACGTTTTTTTTTTTTTTAAATTAAAAAGTGTTTTTTTTAGTGAAAAAGGAAAGAAAAAAAAAAAAAAAAAATGCCAAATTGGTATTTCTGTTTTTCACATTAACCCCCTTGAAAAAAGATAGCAGTTTAATTTTTTCACCAAAAATGGTGCCAAACTGAAAAAAAATTTAAATTTTAAAAAACCTTTAAACCGGGAAAATGTTTGGTATTTTGTTCAATCCCCCCTCACAAAAAAAATTCAGGGCTTTCATATGCCCACCATAAAGGTACCAAAAAAAAACCCGTCAATTTACTCCCACAAAAAAAACAACCCCATAATCACCTTTTGGTTTTTTAAAAAATGTAAAAAACATTTTAAAATGTATATAAATTTAAAAAAATTTAAAATGCCCCCCATAGAAAAGGGTTATCCATTTTATTTACACTGCCGGCAAAAAAATGCTGAAAAATTGAACCCTAAAAAAAACAATTGGCCCAATGGTAAAAAAAAAAAAAAAAATTTTGTAAACCCAAAAAAAGTTTAATAAAAACCCTAATATTGAATCCAAAAGGGGTGATTTCCCGGGAAAGATTTCACCTGTTCTGGAAAAGTTTGGGGGCTTTGGGAAAAATGGGGGGCCATGGCACCCACGAAAAAAATCTGGTTCCAAAAGGCCAGATAGCATTTCCCTCCCTTTAGGGCCCCGGCCTGCCCCCAAACAAAAATTTTATAACCCAAAATTTAAAAATTTTTTTGGGGTTTTTTTTGGAATTTTTAAAAATAAAAATTTACGAAAAAACAAAAAATTTTTTTTAGGGGGGGGGTTTGGGTTTTTTTTTTTTTTTGGGGGGGGGGGGATTTTTTGAAAAATAAAAAAGGAAATTTTTAAAAAAAAAGGTAAAATTTGGGGGTTGGGGTTTTGGGGGGAAAGGGGTTTTTTAATTTTTCTTTTAAAAACCTAACTTTAAAAATAAATTGTGAAACAACTGTGGGGTCAAATAAAACTCACGACCCCCATTGAAATATTTTTAAAAAAGGGTTTTGAAAGTTTTAAAAAAATTTTGGTTTTTTTAGGGTTTTTAAATTGTTTTTAAGGGGTTTAAAGGATGGTCTGCAAACCCTTTTAAGGGCCCCTTTAAATTAAAATTGTTTTTAAAAAAATTTAAAAACGCCCAAAAAGTTTTGGGTTAGGAAAACTTTTAACCTATTCTGTTTTGCTTGTGGTTTGGCCGATTGCACCCTAGGGCCAAATTGGGATGTAAAAAAATATAAAAAAATTTAACAAATTATCCCAAACCCAAAACAGTAAACATAGGGTTACATACTAGTTAAAAAACCTATTTTGAATGGAAAAAAAAATTACAGTGGGGGAAAAAAAGTTTTTAAAATTTTTAAAACAAACCTTTTTGGGTAACCCCCGGGGGTTTTGGCATCCTCGGGAAAACCTGAAGGGGAGGGAAACACCAAACCCCCGGGGGGAGCGGAGGTTAAAAAGAAAGGCCCGGTATTCCCCAAAGAGCCCCCCAAAAGGGAAAAGGATGGGCTTTTTGGGCGGGCGGGAAAACCTACCGGGTTCGCTACCCCCCATACCCCCGCCCCTTTGGGGTGGCAGCCGGGGGTACGGCAAAAGTACCCAAAAGTGTGCCGTAACCCGAAGTCGTGGAAAGGAAAAACATTCAGGCGGCGCGAAGGTGGGGGTTCGGGGAAAAGTAGACAGAGTCGGTAAAAACGGCAAAAACATAAATTTGCATTTTTCCAAAAACACACTTTCTCTAAAGGGCATAAGGCACCAAAAGGTTTCCATGAGGACGGCGGGAGGATTTCCCAAAAAAAAAGGGGCCCGCGCCTGGCATAAACCCAATTATGGCCCCTTGGCCCCTTTTAAATTTGAGAATAAGGGCATTTTTTGGAGACGGCCACCCAGCAGGGAGACCGGGGGGAAAGTAACGCGGGGGCCGGGAAAGTGTACAGGGTGGGGGAAACCGGTGCCCCTGCGGCCTGACAGTAACCCGCGGGGGCCAAACGGGTTTCCCGACCCAGGGGCCCACCGCAGGAGCACGAGAGCCGCCCCAAATGGGCGGGCGGGACCGTCTTTTTAAACCAATTTTTTTGTTGAGTTCTCCAAATAGCCTTTTTTCTTTGGTCCCCAGCTTTTCTGAGGTCATTGACAGTCCTCTTTTGGGCTCTGGGATATTTGCTTACCATTCTTGTGATCTTTTTTTAAATCCCTAAAAAGTGAAAATTTTTGGCGGGGAAAGCCCCCCAAAACAAGGGAAAAATTTCAGGGGTTTGTATGTTTTTCCATTTCAAAGTTTGGGCTCCCACAGTTGTGCTTGCCTATTGAAAGATTCAGTTTTCCCAAAGCCGGGTGCAGGGGCTAAAAATTTTTTTTTGGGGTGTCCTTCAACAGCTCTTTGGGGTCTTCCCCCTAGGGGAAAAGTTTGGGGGGGTGACTTTTTGGGGTTTTGTGGAAAAGGTTTTTTTCCCTTAAAATTTTTTAAAAAAAGTTCAAAAACAGGATTCCATTACTCCAAAGGTAAAAACGGAGGGAAGGACAGAAAGTTTTCCCTTAAAAGAAGTTCCCGGTTTTGTGACACCCCAATAAATTTTGTTGGTTTGTAGGTGCCAAATTTTTATCTCTCCCCAAATAAATTGGGGCGAAATAAATTTTTTTTCCAAAAAAAATGACAATGTGATTTTTGGATTTTTTTTTTTTTCATTTTGCCCTTAATGTTAAAGTCATCTATGATATAAAATTTTAAACAGCCCTCTCCCCAACTTTTTTAAGTGGGAAAACTTGCACATTTGGTGGTTGACTAAATTTTTTTTTTCCCCATTTTGTTTCAAACCCTTACCTTCTTGAATTTTTTAAAAGGGCCCTTTTTTTTAAAATTTTTCCACAAATTTTTTTGATTTTTTTTTTCCAAAAAATAAAAAAGGTTTGGTATGGCCCAAAATTTTTTTAACCTAAAAAAAAAACCCACAATGTGTAGCAGAAAAACAACCCTTCTTTTTTCCCATGGAATGGGGTTAAAACTGTCAAAAGGAAATTCTCCCCCTAAAAGTTCCCCATGTAAATTTTAAAAAAAATTTGGGGCTTTTGTCGGAAGGTAAAAACGGGCCCTGACGGGCCGGTTTGGGGGGTTTTAAAAGGAAAAAACCCAGTTTTTAAAAAAATTAAAAAACGAGTGTTTCCCCCACTAGTGATGGGGGGTGTGCAAAAAATCGTTATCGGTCGTAGCGTATGGGCAATTATCATTTGGGTATTCGATTATCCCCAAACCCCCTTTAAAGTAAAGGGGAAAGGGGGAAACCCGGGTTTCCCCAATTTTTTAACCCAAAAAAGGTGGGAAAAGTGGAATTAAAAACCAAAACAAAAAAGGAAACTGAATATTTTCTCAATCTTAGGCAAGAAAAAAATTAAGCTAAAAAAGTAACAGAAAAAAAAAAAAATCAGAGGCTTAAAAAAAATTCATTATGTTCAATGGCAAACCGAAAAACATGGGGAAGGGTGTCAACCCGGGTTTAAAAAAGCGGAAACAAAAAAGCAGCTACGGGGCCCTTTGGGCCAAAACAAGACACCAAGTGGAAATGGGACAGGGGAAAACGGGCGGGAGACCAAATCACCCTTTTTTGCACCGGGTTTACCAAATCTATCACATATGGGGGTGGCAGCAAAAAATTTCCCAAAAGGGGAATGCAGGGGTTCAGCGGGGAAGGACCTTAGTTACACGGGGTGGGGCAAGAGCCGGGGCTGCCCGCCCAGTAAACCCCTATTAACCTTTTATGGCCACATGCGGGCAAAAACCCAAATGGGTGCCCCCCATTAGACTTCCTTTTTTAACATATCACAGGGCACCTTTTTTGGAATTACCCCCTTGAAAGGAATCCCGGGCCCCTTTTTGCCCCCCCTGGAAAATCCTTTTTTAAATTTTCCCTAAAACCCAAAAAACCCCCAAAAAATCCCCTTTTATGGCCCCTTTTCGGGGGGAAAAAAAAAATTTTTCAATAAAAAAATTGGGTATTTTAAAAAAAAAAAAAATTTATATTTTTTTTAAAATCTTGCTGCTGCTAAAACGACTGGGCCGGATTCTACTGCGGGGAAACTTTGCTGTCGTTTTCCCCCACATTTGGAAAATTAGAAGTGAAGAAAACGCCAACACATGTCTTCTTTTTGTTCAACAAGCCCTGTCTGAAAAAAAAATGAAATTCTACGTAAAAGTGGTTTAAAGGGAAAATTTGCTGTTTTTTGTTTTGGGGAATTTGGAACAAGGGGGGTTTGGAAAACCCAGTAAACGCTTTTCATTTTGATGGTTGGGGAAGAAGGGGAAAAATTAAGATTTTTCGGGTTAGACCTTTACTATTTGGTTTTTTTCCCAGAAAACTCCCCCAAAAACCCAAAGCAAAGACCCCCTCAAAGGAACCTCTGAAAAAAAAATGAAAAAAGTTTTTAAAACCACTATTTTTGTTGAACTGGGACATTGACAAACCCCTTGTCCTGTACCCAAACAGGGCCCCAAAAACCAGAAATGACCCAAGACCCAAAAAATTTCCCGGGAAAGAAACAAGTAATTTAAAAGCAGTACTTTAAAAGTTGAAAAGGGAAACTTTTGACTTCCCTGCCCCTTGTACCACAGATGAGCCCCTAAACCTGCGCCCCAAACGGGATAAAAAAAAATGCCCAAAGAAAGTAGAAAATTTAAAACAGGAAAATTTTTGTAAAAGGGGAAACATTGACAATTCATGTCTTTAAAACCGCAGCATAACCCAAACCCTGGGGGGCCCCCACAGTTTAAAAAAAAGTCCCGGGAAAAAAAAGTAGGTTTTTGAACCACCTTTTTAATTTTGAATTGGACATTAAACCAAACCCTGTCCTTTTAACCCCCACATGATTCTCAAACCCCTGACCCACAGATTAAAAAGTGGGGGAAAGGGAAATAGCCCTTTAAAAAAAACCACCATTTTAGTTGAATGGATTTTGATTTAAACCTTTTTTTCTGTTCCCACAGCTTTGACCCTAAAACCTGCATGACCCACAAACCCCAAAGTCCGGAAGGAAAACAAGTATTTAAAACCCGGGACTTTTTTTAAAAACTGGAAAAAATTAAAAATAATCCCTTCCTGTCCCAACAGCAAAAGCCCAAAACCCTTTGCATGCCCCACAAAACAAAAAATCCCCAAAAGAAAGTGTTTTTGGGAAGGGGTTTTTTTAGTGAAGAGGACATTGACTATCCATGTCATAAAAAGCAGAAAACCCCCAAAAAAACCTGAAATGACCCACAGATAAAAAAGTGCCAGCAGAAAGTAGCTTTAAAACCCCCCTTTTTAAAGTTGAATGGACATTAAACAAACCCTGTCCTGTCCCAAACAGCATGACTCTAAAACCCTCGCTGCCCCACAGTTTAAAAAAGTGGGGGGAAGAAAGTAGTTTTAAAAAACCACCTTTTTTATTGAATTTGGGGATTTTTGGGAACAAAACCTTTTCCTGAACAGCTTAAACCCTAAAAACCTGCATAAAACCCAAACCAATCACAAAGGCTGGAAGAAAGTTTTTTGAAAACCAGTATTTTTTTTTCTTTCCGGGAGCTGCGGGCTAAAAGCCACAGGAAAGCGGGGCTTTGGGGCCCCACCGCTCGGGATTTTTTGCCAACTGACCGCTTCCTTTCCCTCCCCCTCTGAGGCTTTTCGGGCGTTTGGGGCGTCGGGGCAGCCCAAATATCCTTTTTTTGGCCTCTTGGGATCCTTTTAAAACCCCTTCGACCCCCACCGCATTGTTTTCATAAAAGAGGCCCTTCAGAAAAAGGGATTTTTTCCCACATTTTTTTGGGGTAAAACAAAGTTAAAATTTTGGGGCCCTTTTGCTTCAGGTTGGGAAACGGTTTGCTGCAATGAGATGACGACATTTTGGGGCCCAGGGATTTGGGGGGGGAAGAGATAGGTACAATCGAAGGGGGGTTCCCTTTAAACCACTGAGGAACAGTTTATGGGATTCTTCATTATGAATTCACGGGGAAACCCAACCCAAACCCAAAAAGGGCGGGAAAAAAAAATTTTAAAAAACTGAAAGGTTTCCTTTTATCAACAAAACTGGCCGCAACAAAGTGAAAAAACATGAAATCGGGAAAAGGGATACGGATAAAAAAAAGGAAATTTTTTCCGGCCCCTTAATCAATTCCCCTTGGGTGGACTAAAAATTTTGGGTAAAATTAAAATTTTTAAAAAAACCCTGAAAGGTTTAAACCCCTATCAAAAAAAAAAGGGTGGCCTGCGCCAAAGTGAAAAAAAACACCGTATCTGAAATGTATAATAAATAAAAGGTATTTTTGGGACACCTATTAATACACCTGTGGTGACTACAAAATTTCGGGATTCAAATTTAATGCAAGGTACTCTATCAACAAAGCTGGACTGGGCAAAAGTGAAAAAAAACACCTATCTGAAATGTATGCTGATAATAAAAGTGGAGTTTTGCACCTAACAAATAGACCTGCAGTTACTAGAAAAGATCTGTATCCTAATATAAGTTAGGCTGCCAATATCCCAAATAATATTTCAACAGAAAACTGTTAATGATAAAGCTATTGCAATGCAATATCTACACTAAGTCTGGGTGCACAACATCCAGTATTCTTTAAAGAGCTTGTCTGTGTTTGCCCACGGGCCCCCACCCCCCGCTCCCTCCCGTGACTTTTACAGCGGGAGATGCTCCTTTAAATTCTCAGCCTAACTACCTAAAATCTGCAATCTCTAATCTACCTAAGGTTTTCTAAGGATCACAGCTAAAAGTTTGAGCTGTCTCTGTGAACAAATAGAATAATTTCGCTGAGCTGTTTGGACACAGGAAGAGCGCACGTCCTACCCGCTTTGGATACTGACACACACTGATCATGAACAGGAAGGGCTGTTCTATGTTAAAACGGGGGTCATGTGATTTTTCCAGCCAAACGCAACCATTTCACATCCCAGTCATGACGTCGCACACACAGCTCACCCTGCTCTATTCTGTAAGCTGATTTGCTGGCCGCCAAAATGACAGGAAGCGCCGAAAATGGCGCGATATTAATAGATTATGCACAGGTTTTAATTATCGCGTGATCTAAAAAATCCGATCAACGTAAATACCGTGCCGATTTCAACTTTGTCGATAATAATCGCTCAACACTAGTCATCAGTTACAATAAAATATCTGTAACCCAATTTGTGTACAAGGGGGCTATTTGCGACAAACTGGGACGCACAGACACCAATAGAACTGCAAAAACAAAAGGGACAATTTCACCTCAGTTGGGAGGTCTGCTGGCCAAAAAGTGTTAAAAAACATTGCTATTTCAATGCCAGTTCAGGACAGGACAGGCTGGGCTGCACATTATCCCCCCTCATTTCTGACCCCCCACCTCCCCACAGCTGCACACAGCACTAGATGTCTTTACAAGTCTCTCTAACTAAATAAGAACTAAAATTCTGTAATGTAGCTATATCCTAAGCTTCACATCTACAAGGATGGTTTTCTGTATAAAAAAAAAAAGACTGTCTCTCTGAGCTCTGACAACAGCTATTGGGACAGGCTGTGAGACGTGTTGCTCTGTAATGAGATAGTGTAGGAATGAGACTGATCAGGAAATGCAGTCGTATACACAAAACAAAGTCATATGATTTTTGCAGCCAAGAGATCCATACACCACCCACAGTTGACATCGTATACTCCCCTCACCACCCTCTATGCTCTGAGCTGATTGACTTGCCGACAAAATTACAGGAAACGCCGAAAAAGGCGACATAGTAAACGTAATAAATATTATCTATAAGATTTTCACGGAAACTATCGCGTCATCGGAAAATTCCGATAAACGTGAAAACCATGCCGATTTCAACTTTTGTTGATAGTATCACTCATCCCTATCCATCACCCATCCGTGACACTACTCTTTTTATAATAGATAAAAAGTAGTTAAGAACAGTATATTGGATAGTCCATCAGGCTAGCGGTAGGATGGAAATACTAATAGACTAGAGAACTGGTAAGGTTACTCAGTTGGAGTGCCCATCTCTAGATTTTAGAATACAGACATCAGCTTATAAATTTCAATACAGTGCATTATGTTGTTATAGAAATACATTTATTATGTATTGTTTTTCCTCAACATAACAAAGTGTCCTTAAACCATGCTTGCTTCAACTATCTATTCACATAAAGAAATAAATTCTCATCCTAAAATAGTGGATTAGATGGAAGGGATCATGTAACTGCAATCTGTTTCAGGAAGGGCTTGCTGTATCTTAAATTACTTGAGTAAAAGAGAGTAGAAATTTCTACTTTTTTTTCTACAAAAAAATCATGTGCTTAGCTAAGTTTTCACTGAAAATGTTTAGACTTCTTTATTTTCTCTTTATAAAAATAATTTGAGGAAAATCGAAGTATCCAGGGTAAAACATAACTCATTTCAATAAGTCCATAGATAAGAATAGACCTAACCTACCTCTGAGAGCTGTTAAGTGTACTATGCTTTTATTAAATTTATATTCATCATTACATTATTGCAATTATGGCTGTATACAGTCACAACTAGAGGGAACTAACAACAAATACTATAATTTTACACAGTTAGCATTCAAATCAGTAGGATCTTCCTCTTGTGGAATCTACAATCCAGTTACAGGCTTCCTGACATCATGAGCTAAAACTGTCTTTCATGTCTTTTGGTAGGAATACTAATGAAGAAAAAATCATGTATCTTAGGTCACTGTCACTTCAGACTTGTTGTATTCTGGTAAGGAGTGTAGAATTAATGCACAGAGTTATGAGAAGCCAAACCAGATCATGGGTAGTATAGAAACATATTTTTTCAAAAGCTGTTTCTAGCACTGGTAACATTTAGGGCGAAATGTGAATGGGGCTGTGCCATTTTTGGGGCGTACTTTGAGCAAGCAAACTGTTGTAGCCCTGTTCTATTGATGTATGGACCATTGTATGCCAAAATGCACCATACATATCACTTTTGAATGCACCAAAGATGTGGGGGCATGATGCGCCAGAGTAATACAATGTACAAAAAATGCGCCGAAGTTTGACACGAGACTGTTGTACAAATCCATGCCAATTTAAAAGTGGCATCGCTGAGACTACTTTTGCCATAGAATGGGACAAATTTATAACACAGACTAAAAAGCTGTTTTGATTATTTTCATATAATTTCCATGTATTTTGGTGTGTTGAAAATGAAAAAAAAAATTGAAAAATATCCTAGACATAAGGACTTGCCACAGACCTATAGGTTTTCTGCAAACTCTGGTGTGTGAATCATCGGCAGGTAGCTTATTTTCTTTCCCCATTAACATCAATAGGAACTATGGGGGACATGTATGAAGATCGGCGTGTCGAAGCGCCTGTTTTCACTGTTTTTTTTCCGTGAAACCTGCGCCTGATGTATGTCGGTGCCGAAGTGCACTCATAAATGCGAGGCAAACCCTTCGACGCCCCCGGAAAGACAGATACATTGAAATAGGTCTCCCTTTTGGGCTGTAAATGCGCCTTACTTTTTCCGCCTGCTTTTATACATGCGTCAGTGTTTTTTGAATGTGGTGCCCTTTCCCCCCCCCAGAAGCCCTGCCCCCTTTTATGTTAGGGCAAATTAAAAAAATGCGAACCCTTTCGCCTAATGGGCCCCAAAAACTTTGGGGGGGTGCGTCCGGGCAGCGGCACAGGAGGCACATCATACTTTCAAAAAAAAGCGAAAACCCCCGATCATGCCCTGTCCCCCCAATTTTTTAAGGGTGGGGCATTCAGGTGGGTTTGTGACATAATGAAAAAGGGCCTCCGGGTTTTCCAGCAAAATTTCTCTTGATTTTTATTTTATTTTTTGCATACCTGTGTAGTGTGCTGTGAGATGCTTTAATATATACCGTCGAATCTTAGACTATTAAAAACAGAGGTAAAACTGACGAGTCCGCCCCAAGTCCCCCTTGACTTTATTTGAACTTCAGATTAAAACACCATCATGATGGGCATCCAGTCTATAACACAATAGTGAAAAAACACTAAAATGTAGTGAATTAAAATGCCAATGCAATATCTCTATGTAAAGTACACAAACACACTGTGAAAATTTGACACTAGTGCAGTAAGAAAAAATTGTCGGTGTTCAGTATATTCAACAAACTCTCAAAAAAGGGATGAATTAAAAAATTTCACTTTTATTTTTGTCTATAATCTGTGATGAGAACAGAGCAGTTGGATAACATTTAGGAGATGTAGAAACTCAGCTGGTAACAATTTTGACAGAGACACAATCAGCTTCTTAAATGATGAAGCAAACTACTTTATCTTATGGTGCCTTGGGCTCTGCAGGGCAGGGACCCACATTGCAACAAAATAAAATAACGCACAAAAATCCTAGTTCTTTTTTTTTTCTACAAAAAACTTTTTCCCGTTTTTCTAAAATGGCATTATCCGGAGTCTCGATTACAAAAAAAATTTTGAAAAAACTTGCTTGCATTTAATAAATGGCATTTTTGTTTAACATGTCCCTCCAATGTTTTTCCCTTATCCGAACTTCAGATTTGTCATGGAGAGATGCAAGTCCATATGAAGCCCAGCAAATTTTTAGATCCCATTTGAATTAACAGGACTTGTGAACAAAAATCACTGGCATCAGCAGCCTGTCCACCCACTGTGAACTTGTAACTCCATACCTCATCTGAAGATTGGGTAGAACAGAAGCAGAAAATATTCCTTTCATTGAAAAAATGTTGAATAAAAGGAAATTACTCTTAAAATATCCACTAAGTTTTTAATTAGCTTAAGTCAAATATAAGAAACTTTGCAATATGTCTTATCAGAGAAAACTGTTCCTTACTCCACAAATCAGGCTCCTTTCTTCTCCTACCCTTTATTCTCGCTAAAACAGCCTACTAAAATCCATTTTTTGTTCGTAAGACGGATAGTCAGCTGACTGATGAATCAGGTTACTTGCTGCTTCTAGAAGTCTATGGGGAGGGAAAGGGGGAGTGTGTCTAAAGAGCAGGATCGGACTGGGCCGCCGGGGTATCTGTGAATCCCCCGGCGGGCCCCCCCGAGCTGCTGGGCCCGGGAGGCAGTGTCACCGCTCCCCGGGGCCCGTTTGCGCATCCGGTCCCTGAGCGCCCAGGCCCTGCGTCCCGAGCGCTTAGAGACCGGCCCGGGAGTTGGGGACTAATGTCCCCGACTCCCGGGGCCACGCGGTGTCAGCTGAGCGCAGCGCCATTAGCGCTGCGCTCCGCTGATCTCCCTGGCAGGCTGAAGGCGTTAGGCCTTCAGCCTGCCGGGCGCCGGCCTCTACTGGTGACGTAGGCGGCGCGGTGATGTCACTTCACCGCGCCGCCTGTGCAGGGCACCCGTAGAAGCTGTCAGCAGCTCGGAGCGGCCGGGAGTGTCCGGGAGCGGCCAGGAGCGGGAGTTGGGTGAGTTGTAGTTTGTTTTTTTTTCTAAGTATCTTAAGGGGCCCTGGCTATATATACAAAATGGGGCCCTGGCTATATAAACAAAATGGGGCCCTGGCTATATACTGTAAAGGGGGCCCTGGCTATATACAAAAGAGGGCCCTAGCTATATACTAAAGGGGGCCCTGGCTATATACAAAAGGGGGCCCTGGCTATATATACAAAAGGGTGCTCTAGCTATATATACAATACGGGGCCCTTTCTATATAAACAAAAGGGGGCCCTGGCTATATACAAAAGGGGGCCCTGGCTATATATACAAAAGGGGGCCCTGGCTAATACTAAAAGGGGGCCTGGCTATATACTAAAGGGGTCCCTGACTATATACTGTAAGGGGGCCCTGGCTATATAAACAAAAGGGGGGCCCTGGCTATATACAAAAGGGGGCCCTGGCTATATACTGTAAAGGGGGCGCTGGCTATACTAAAGGGGTCCCTGACTATATACTGTAAAGGGGGCCCTGACTATATACTAAAGGGGGCCCTGACTATATACTAAAGGGGGCCCTGACTATATACTAAAAGGGGGCCCTGACTATATACTGGAAAGGGGGGCCCTCTGACTATATACTAAAGGGGGCTGGCTATATACTGTAAAGGGGGCCCTGGCTATATACTAAAAGGGGCCCTGGCTTTATACTGTAAAGGGGACCCTGGCTATATACTGTAAAGGGGGCCCTGGCTATATACTGTAAAGGGAGCCCTGGCTATATACACTAAAGGGGGCCCTGGCTATATACACTAAAGGGGGCCCTGGCTATATACTAAACGGGGCCCTAACTACAAGCTAAAGGAGGCCATGACTATATACGAAAGGGGGCCCTAACTACAAGCTAAAGGGGTCCCTGACTACAAACTAAAGGGGGCCCTGACTACAAACTAAAGGGGGCCCTGACTACAAACTAAAGGGGGCCCTGACTACAAACTAAAGGGGGCCCTGACTACAAACGAAAGTGGGCCCTGACTACAAACTAAAGAGGGCCCTGACTGCAAACTATAGGGGGCCCTAACTATCTACAAGCTAAAGGGGGCCCTAACTACGTTCAAGCTAAAGGGGGCCCTAACTATATTCAAGCTAAAGGGGGCCCTAACTACCTACAAGCTAAAGGGGGCCCTAACTACCTACAAGCTAAAGGGTACGTAACTACCTACAAACTAGCTAAAGGGGTCCTCTACAACAACTACTGAGTCCAACTACATACCGAAAGGGCAGCCCTAACTGCCTGCATACTACCTAAAGGGCAGCCCTAACTGCCTGCATACTACATAAAGGGGGTCCCTAACTGCTTGCAGCCTATTTAAAGGGGGTCCTAACTACCTACAGCTTACCTAACTGTGGGCAACCACCTACCCACAGCCTAACTAACTGAGACTCACCAACACCTACCTACAGCCTACCTAACTGGGGTCCACCAACCTAACTGTAGCCTATCAACTTGCCTAACTGAGGCCTGCTTAACTAACTGGGGGCTATTTACCTACTCACCCGTGCTAGGTACCCACCTGCCTGGGGCTGACCTACCAACTTATCCAGCGAGAGTCTAGCTACCTAAATAGGGCCTATCCAGTTACTTGGGGCCTTGCCCATTTGCCTACGTTCCTAGTAAACTAAGTTATGGCTTGTACCCGCTCACCCACCCCTGGGAGGTTTGTACAGAGGTGGGAATAGGTAAAGAGATGCTGGAAAATTAAGGATTCTAAGATATTTGTGCGTAATTTCTGCAGGGATGAGTTGTGGCCGGGACAAGTCATCATGGCGGTGTGGAATAGATGCAGAAGAAAAGGGAATAAGAACAACTCATGAGAGAAGAGAACGACTCATCATAGATGACGTCTCCTGTAAGTCCCTGATTTCAGGGGTTATTTTACTTCTATACTGGATCAGTGCTGTATTCACTGTAATGTGATGTAACCCGAGCTGGTGTCTGACCTCTATGTGGTCTCTATATGGTGGTGTTGTAGGTTATACCTGAGCTGGTGTCTGACCTCTATGTGGTCTCTATATGGCGGTGTTGTAGGTTATATCTGAGATGGTGTCTGACCTCTATGTGGTCTCTATATGGCAGTGTTGTAGGTTATACAAGAGCTGGTGTTTGACCACTATGTGGTCTCTATATGGCGGTGTTGTAGGTTATACCTGAGCTGGTGTCTGACCTCAATGTGGTCTCTATATGGCGGTGTTATAGGTTATACCTGAGCTGGTGTCTGACTACTATGTGGTCTCTATATGGCGCTGTTGTAGGTTGTATCGGCGTTGGTATAGTGGCAGTGTACACTTGTCCCTGATTGTAAAAGTGAGGGAAGACCTGACCCAGTGATAGGAGTTAGGCAATGTCCACACGGCTTATCGCCGGCTTATTTCCGGGGCCGGATTTCTCCACGCAATTACGCCGGCAGCCGTTCAGCGGGGCGGGGGGCCGGCAGCTCGCAGTACGGCTCCAATCAGCGCCCAAATAAGACGTGTGAACGAGGCCTTACAATTCTACTTTCTTGTTGGTGTTTATTTTGGAAGGTGGTGAGGTGCGTGACCAAGGGAAACGTGGAGGGATATTGTATGTGGGCCGGTGGTGGAGGATATGGATGGAGCTACTTAGCCGTGTGTCTATGATATGTTAGACTGTGACAAATGTGTGAGATAGACAGATATGTGACTCTCTTGCTATTGTACTATACAATACAGTTCTGTTTTGCACACTGTATTATGTGGTAAAATGGGCGCGCTTATGCCCGATAGGCCGGTAATATTTTCATGTACGGTAGGGTGGGCCCCCAAGATCAACTCACCTGTGGGCCCCAGACCCCCCAGTCCGACACTGCTAAAGAGAGTAGGGCAGAGTCATTACGGTAATCCACTGCTCTCATTGAGAACAGTGGAATCCGTCGCTCCTCCCCGCTCGGCAATCCTTTCGGGCGGGGAGAAAGTGACATGCACATTATTTACGGCGCGGACGCGCCGTAAACAATGCATTGTCTATGGGGCCGGGAACGGCGCCCCCGCCGCGCTCCGGCCCCGCCCCCGTCCCGCCCCGTATTCACGGCGGATTTGTGCGCTCAATACGGCGCACAAATCCGTCGGGAATAAGCCGTGTGAACACGGCCTAATCGTATCAACCTGCTGAGTAAAGCTAGCATGTCATTTATACCACACAGTGACCGCTGTTAAAAATAAAAATAAAAAAACCCCAGCAGGAATGTTGTATTTTATTCAAAATGCCTCACAAAAAAACCCTTTAAAAAAAATTGATCAAAGCTCAACCTTGGTTGTCAAATGGGGACAAACTTTTTAAAACGCAATTTTTTATAGACCTTTTATTTCTTTTGTGTAAAAGTAATAAAAAAAAAAAAAACTATTAAAATTTATATCATTGTAATTGTACCAACCCCCCATATAAATTTCCCTTTTTTTTTAACCCCGTACAGCGAACTTTGGAATAAAAAAACCCAAAAACCCCAAGGGGGAACTGCTTTTTTTCCCCCCATTTTCATACCCCAAAAAAAAAAAAAAAAAAAAACAAGGGAAACCCTGGGCCCCCCAAAATCACGAAAACCCCCTAAAAGAGATCCCGAGGGGTGTTGAAATCCAAAGGGGGGCGACTTCGGGAAGGGTTTTTAAAACCTTTTCGGACTTTGGGGTTTTTGCAAATGCGACATGACCCCAAAATCTGTTTTCCCAAAAAACCAAAAGCCCTCCCCCCCTTGTACCCCCTCCCCAGCGCCCAACGCATTTACACCCACATGGATATGCCGAACTTGGAAAAATTGGGGGGGACAAAATTTTTGGGTGCTTTTTTTTCCCAGGATTCCTTTTAAAAATGAAAATTTTCAGCAAAAATTTGCAGTTTGTGGGAAAAAAAATAACATTTTTTTTTTTCACAGCTTAACACTAAAAAAAAAATTTGAAAACACCTTTGGGGTCGAAAAACTCACTGCCCCCTGATATATTCCTTAAGGGGTTTTTCCAATAGGGGTCTTTTTGGGGGTGTTTATAAAATTTTAGCCCCTTGGGGAATCTGCAAACCTGAATGGCGCATAAATAAAATCGTAAGGGAAAATGAGACCCCAGAGTCCAGTAGGTGCTCCTCCTATTCTGGGCTTGGGGTGAGCCAAACGCCCCTGGGCCCCCAAATGGGATATCTCTGAAATTGGCACAACTGGAATCAATTTTTTTTTTGCTTTCTCTGTACACTACCGTTTCTTGTGAATAAGGGAAAAAAATTTGAAAATTTTTGCAAAAAAAGTAAAATTTTGAAATTTTCCCCTCCACTTTGCTTTAAATTTCCCTGTAAAAACCCCTAAGCTTAATAAAGTTCCTAAACACTGTTTTGAATACTTTAAGGGGTGTAGTTTCTTAGATGAAGTCTTTTAGGGGAGACCCCAACATACGGGCCAATAAAAATCACGTTAAAAATGGTCCCTAAAAAATGAAATATTCAAATTTTTTTGAAAATTTGAAAATTACATAAATTTCAAGCCTCCTAAAGTAAAAAAAAAAAAGCTTTTAAAAAAAAAATCCCCAACCCACAGTAGACAATGGTTGATGCATTTTAAGCTGTTTTGAGTGGAATAACAACTGTCTTAACACAGAAATTTTTAAATTTTAAAAATGGAAAAATTTTCCCAAATTTTTCACGATTCTTTTGTTTTTTTAAACAAATAAAAAGGATTTTTTGGGGCCCAAAAATTTTCTTACTCTTAAACCCAAAATGTGTCAAAGAAAACGATCTCTGATCACAGGATAGGTTAAAGTTGAAAAAGTTATTCTCACGTACAGTGACACATGCCAGATTTAAAAAAAAAGTCAAAACTGGCTCCGGCAGTAAGGGGTTAAATATATAATGCAGAAGGGTTGGCATTCCCATTACTTACTGAATTTGGAAGTAATAAGCGTAGTGACGTGCCAGTCAGGAAAGCCTTTATTATGCTTCCAGCTGGCATAGCAACCACTTGGCACTTCGTAATCTCATCATGGGGGTGGGTGGAATTTGGGGGGGGAGGGGGAGCGGTGCACAGGACTGTTCTGCATATATTTAGATGCCACAGCCAGCATCACTGTGGCATCTCAAAGGTTAAACAGCACAGATTGGAGCCAGCTCCACACCCTGCTGTTAGGGGCAGCTGTAATTTACAACCTGCACCCACCACCTATAGCTTCTTACCAGCATTATGAGATTGTATGTTTTAAAAATCAGTATGGAGTTTTTACAGTATTTTATATAAACAATAAGTTTAAAATTAATCAAACTAAATAAAACCCCTGTGCACCCCTATATACAAAGGTTTTCGTACTATGGGGCCCTTTCAAAACTGACCTTTAAAAGTTTGGCTTTAATATGCTGGCAAAACATTTGAGCACTTAAACTGAGCAGTAATAGCGTTAATTTACAGAAAGTACCCGAAAGTATATTTTTAAAGGATTTGTTGCTTTTGTTGCATTATCTGCTGTATGTGTATTATATGTTGCAGCTTCAATTGTAAAGCGTAAAGCACTCCTGAGTTGATAAACAAGTTGATTGTCATTTTCAAGGTCAAGAGTGGCAGCTTTTCGTATAAGGGGACATAAACATGGAAAAAATTTTCAAAACAAACCCCCACCAAAAAGGAGGGGGTTTGTATTAGAATAGGCACATAAAGGAACAACATAGTAAGTGCCTTACTCTTTATTTCCAACGTCAGCCAGATTTTTATCTACATTTTCAGGTAACTTTTCAGAATAAGTTGTTGTCTGAACTTTTATATGGTATTTTTGCCAGTTTTCTCCTCTGGTTCCCACCTCTAATTTTCAGAGGTTTTTTATCTAGCAGGTGGAGACTAACTGCTAAGCACTACAAAAAGGGGCTCTGCTCCACTATATCAGTATAACACACCTAGCTAAGACCCTCATGCCCTAAAAAGTATGGAAATGTAAAGTAAGTGGGGTGGCACTCAATTCTTCTACAGAGAGTATTGTGGTGCTGGTCTTAAAACGGTGAATATAGCTTAAAACCTGCAATATAAAAGATAGACCGCACAAAGAAAAGTATTCATGCAAATAAAAGTCTTTTTTCCCTTTTACAGGCTCCAAAAAATTTTAAAACATTTTTAAGGGACCTCAATAAAGGACGTTTGGCATTTTAGACCTTTTTTAAATCACAATGTAAACAGGAAAATTAAGGAAAGGGGCCTTGCCCGGGGATAAGGGGCTCCCTTTTCCACAGGGGAGGCCCCCTTTTCCTTCATTTTCCTGCTATACTTTTCCTGAGTGCGATCATATCTTTCTAAAAAGTATGAAGGCTTGGAAAGGCACTGAGAGAAATGAGATTAGGGTGACTACAGAAATTTGGCTTGTTAAGCCAAAATTATTGCATAAAATTAGTCTAAATGCGCCGATTTTGAACCGCTCTACAGCGGTCATAAATAGGTCATTTAGCATTAGTACAAAACTTTGGCTCAGGTATACCACTTTGAAAATGGTATACCTGTTCGAGCTGTAATGCGCCTAGAAATGCTGTAACGAAGCTATAAATATGTAGCTTCGCTACGGTTCTAGTGCGCCCCACCTCCCGAGATTGGGTGCATTACAAAGTACTGCAGGTGTTCTGTAATGCACCTGATAATTACGTGCGGGAGATTTAACATATATGAAATGGGATGTGCCTGATATCAGGCTGAAAAGACGTCAGATATCTGGCACAACCCCATTCATACATGCCATCCATAGTGTAGGGGCCCATTTGAACTGAGATCACTTTGCCCCTGGTGGATAAGCACTCACAGTTTTGATAAAAATTCTATCTCACTCTGTCTCTCTTATTTTCTCTCCTCTCTTTCTTTCTTCTTGCTTTCTTTTCTTTCTTTCTTTTCTTTTTCTTTCTTTCTTTCTTTCTTTCTTTCTTCTTTCTTTCTTTTTTTTCTTTCTTTCTTCTCTTTTTTTCTCTCCCTCTTTTTCGTCTTATCTGCTCCCTCTCCTCATTTCATCATCCTCCATAGTGTAGGGGTCCATTTGAACTGAGATCACTTTGCCCCTGGTGGATAAGCACTCACAGTTTTGATAAAAATTCTATCTCACTCTGTCTCTCTTATTTTCTCTCCCTCTCTTTCTTTCTTTTTTTCATTCTCTCCTCTCTCTCTTTCTCTCCCTCTCTCTCACTCACTCTCTTGGTCTGTCATTAGCAGACCTTTAATCATGATCCCCATGATATTTGATCTTCTCTGGATGAGAATGAGTTACAAGATAAGATGAGAGAGAGAGTCTGGTGCTGCACTTAGCTTTCCCATACTGCATAGCATATATGTCTAGTTTTCAATATGGAAATGCACCTGGAAATAGAACTTGAAATGGAATTTGCATCACCTACAAATCATTCCCCTTTTATGCCCTGTCAGTAAAATCCCTGTGAGTGCTATCAAATTTGCTAAGTCTTTATGCAATTCTCTCGTGATGTTGTTGGTAAGTCATAATGCAGTCTTCATCGATCTAACTTCTTCACAAATTACACTACATTTTTTTAGTGGTTGATATTCATATAGATGAAGAGTGTAAATTCAAGTATTCTCTAAATCTAGGCTGATTTCTAAAATTGAGCAAAAAATGTAATAGACAGCATATCATTTCATCCAAACATACCTAGCTATAATAATAGAAATGTAAATTATGTTAATTTATTTTTCATTGCAATTTTGGTGAAGTCATAAATTTGCTTTGCAAGCTATGTATTTATGAGGGTGTGCAATTAACAAGATAGAAAAATGTGATTACATTCAACAGATATGAAAAAACTAGAGCACAAGTAATATTACAAATAATTATTTGAGACTGTACCTTATATTTTGTGAGTAAGCAGAATTAAGGTCTTGGACTGAGTTTGGTCACAGAGTCTTTTTTAGCGCTTTAAATATCTTTAAAGCCAAAAACAAAGGCATATGATAAACACAGTCCTGTTGCATCTGGATTTTCTTTATTTAAAGAAAATATCCAGTGAGTCCAATGTGCATGTGACTTTCTCCCCGCTCGGCGTATTCGCTGAGCGGGGAGAGGAGACGGAATCCATAGTTCTCTATGAGAACTGTGGATTACCGTAATGACTGGCAGGGATTTCAGCCATACGCAATACGCAATATGCCTGAAATCCGTGCCAGAAATAAGCCGTGTGAACGAGCCCTAAGGGCCACATGTATGAACCTGTTTTGGTCTAAAACTCACTTTTTTGCCCATAGGTCAGTATGGGCAAAAGAGTGAGTTTAGACCTAAACAGTTTCATACATGTAGCCCAAAGAGTCAAACAGTATGTCTCAGAAGGTACATAATAAAAAGTTATGTAGTGAAAAGCTTATAGGCTGTCCATTCCACTGCTGAGTAAATATCGTAAAAGTAAAAATCTATGTATTGCTCTAACAGGGCTTTATTTTTTGATAACCTTAATAATGAGCTAAAATTAATTGAACACTTTTGTGTTTAGTGCTTGCCTTTTCTGCTCAGTTTCAGTGCTCAGTGCCTTTTCTCTGTGTATAAACATGTGTCATGCAGCGCAGCGCAGCCCCCACACTGTGCCAGGGACATGCCTGTACCTCTCTGGTCCTAGGAGCTCCTTACTCACCCCTCCCACTACTGTGTGCCAGCTCTGTGAGGCTTAACGTGCCACTACACTGGTAATTGGCTGATTGCCCAGCACTGACCCTACATTTGGCCAACTCTTCCTTCAATCTCTGCTAAATCACTGGTGTGTTTTTCTTGGAGTAGTATAGAGTTTAATGTTACCCTGATTTTCTGTGTATTAGACCTTCTTGCTATTGTTTCCTGACCATGTTGTCTTCCGCCTGCTCTGACCTTTCAGCCTGACCCCTACTATATCCTTGTTTGCCAATTCTGTACCACGCTGCACCCCGACTGCCACCCCAAGCAAGTTGCGTCAGAGATAGTGATCTGGTAGTCTCCTGCCTCAGGAGTCCAACCTGCCTTGCGGCGGGCTCTGGTGAAAACTGGGAGGCTACTTAGACTCCACTCTCTGACATGGCTTATACCACTGCTTGCAATGGTCTCGTGAATTCACCTACTGCTGTGACAGTACAATCTGGCCATGGATTCTGTCGGGGTGCCTCTGGCAGAGATCTGAGATGTCACAACTGCTGTGGCCCAACAAAGCCAACAAATTGACTAACTGGTCACCATGATGCATTAACTTGCTTCCCGTCTGCCTGCATCCGCGCCTGTTACTGTATTCATGGCAAGTCAACTTGCTGTGGTTCCTGTTAAAGCTGCTAGTCCCAGGTTGCACCTGTCTCTCTCACCATGTTAGGATGGAAACCCAAAGAAATGCAGGAGGTTAATCAGTTAATGCTACATCCACATGGATATGATGGCACAAGTTTCCTTCAGAGCGAGTCAAGTTGGCGTTTATCATGAATCTCCTGTCCAATCTTGGCTACTCTCCTCTGAAGTGTTCCTGCAGGAAGTACATCTTCTGCTGCAGCTGCGCTGCTCTGCCTATATAAGGGTGACGCCGTGGTGGGACAATATGAAGTTCAGTTCCACATGCTTTTGTCTGAACTCAAATGGAACAACGAAGCCATTGTAGCTACCTTCTGGCAAGGTCTCACTGGGAGATGAGCTGGTTGGCTGAGACCTTCATTCTTCTCTGGATGAGCTGGTTCATTTAGCCACCAGAATTGACGTATGTTTCACCAAGAGACACCAAGTGCTCCACCTGCAATGCAAAACCGCTCAGCCACGTTGTCTTCCACACCTAGCTCCAGTGTCCCAAAGGCCTCCACTACCTTTATCAATGGTAACTCCAGATGAACCCATGCAAGTGGATGGAGCCCACCTGAACGTGGAAGAAAGCGCCCATCGTCGCCAGTAGAGCATCTGCTTCTACTGTGGAAGCTTCTAGGAATTTAATAAGGACTGCTCGCTGTGTCTGGGAAATTCTCACACCTAGGCTTCACAGGAAAGGCGCCCCTAGGTGTAAATACTTTCTCACCGCGTCTGATCATACCAATGCTTTTCAGCTCCTCATCTGGTACTTTGTTCCAAGTTGCAGCTTTTCTGGACTCTGGTTTGGCTGGGAATTTCACTGAAACCTTGTTTATCACCAAGTCTCATCTTCCAGGGGGTTTGCCTGGACAAAAAACTCTTTATCTCATCTTTTAATGGTGAATGTCTGAAAGACTTGATAAAGTTTTGGACTGAATCTCTGACCCTTCAGGTGGGGGCAACCCATAAAGAGAAGACTGTGTTCCATGTCCTGCCCCGTTCTTTCTCTTCATTTCTGCTGAGACTCCTGTGGCTGCAGCATCATGTTCCTGTGCTCAAATGGGTCACCGACAAAGTCATTTGCTGGGGTATAGACTGCAATTCCTGTTACCTTATGATACCTCATCCAGTATGTAGCCCATCTCCACTGACCCCTTCCACTCCTCTGCTAGGTCTACCTTCTCCATATCAAGATTTTGCTGATGTCTTGTGCTAAAAACAAGGCGAGACTCTTCTGCCACACCAGGCCTATGACTGTACCATAGACCTCCTGCCTCTATGGGGGAGATTCTATCTGTTCTCAGTTCCCAAGACCAAGGCCATGTAGGCTAGGCCTACATTAAAGAAAACCTACAGAAAGGCTTCGTCCACAGGTCCTACTCTCACCGCCAATGCCAGTTTTTTTTCGTAGAAAAGAAAGATAGTTCTCTTCACCCCTGCATGAGCTATCGGGTCTCAACAAGATGATCATTAAAAATCGGTATCTGTTGCCTTTGCTCTCTGAGATCTTGGAGACTACAACTTGATTCGCATACGTGAAGGTTATGAATGGAAGACCACCTTCAATACACGCAACAGCCATTTTGAGTATCTGGTGACACTGTTCGGCCTATGCAATGCTCCTGCTGTCTTTGTCAATGAAATCTTCAGAGACCTCCTATATGTTTATGTCATTGTATATCTGGATAACATCTTTATCTTCTCATCAGATCTTGAATCTCATGATGGCCATGTTCGTAAGGTCCTAAGATACTTATGACGCAACCAACACTATGCCAAGCTAGAAAAGTGTATCTTCAAACAATCCAGTCTTCCCTTTCTTGGGTACATTGTTTCCAACAGAGACCTGCAAATGGATCCTGCCAAGATGTCTGCCGTGCTGCAATGACCCTGACAAATAAGGCTCCAGGCCATATAACGCTTTTCGGACTTTTCAAACTATTATCGCTAATTTATTACTAATTTCTCTACCATGGTGGTGCCTATGGACTGCACCAGAAAAAATGGTGCAGTCCAGATCATACAAGTCCCTCAAAATACCTATGATTATAAAGTACATGTTATGTTAGTGATGATGCCATAAAGGGGCAGAAAATCAAACAGAATTTGGTGGCCTAAAAACTACTTTTTTATCAGGACACTACAATTCTAAAAACTGCATTTCATAGTTAGTGGCTCTCTGGTCCAGATTTTCAGATCTTTTATGATATCTAATTTTCTCTTTATTGAAAATATTTTCTGTTTGCTTGGGCAACATACAGTATATCCAACAATTGATATGTAATATATACTCCCTCTATTTACTATGGAGATTACTGCACTTTTCTTATATATTCCCATATATACAGTAAGTCTTCTGTTGATACTGGACATCTGAGCTAATGGAATATTCATGTTAGACTTCACTCTAATGAGGTCTGCCTGAATGACATATTTGCCTTACTTCACAGATTTTCTAGCGGCTAGCAACTTTAGTAGTTACACAGAACTAAAAAGCTTCTGGGCATGAATATCCTGCACTTATTTTGAAAACCAAGTGTGAATACCGTATGTGCAGAGAATGTCTGAATATGTATTGACTATGATATAGTGAAGCTGTATATTTTATTTATTTCTCATATTGCACAGCATTTTACATCTTGAGAAATTACAACACCACAGGCTTTACTACTGCAGTAGGGAATCTGCAAAGCTTTGTTTCAGGTTTAAGACCGGTAAATCAGATATTTGTAAATGCCTATAGCATTGAATTCATTCCTGAAATTCTATTTATTTTTCAGTTGTCTTTGTATTAGAAATATGGGTAAATTCTTGACCACCGGTCAGAATTTCAAACAGATTTTGGCATGGAATCCACATCCATTCCAGGCTAAAATCCTGTATCCCATTATATCTAAATAGAAATCTGTGCCATGGTTTATAACGTGAACTGTAGTGTGGATTTTTCCTGTGGATATAAAAGCTGACCCATGCCGATACAATGTTACCATGTTGAATAATGCACTGATTAAACAGGGCCTAGGATACAAAGTAATCCTAATGTTAAAACCACAGTGTAATTCATAACAGGTACATATAAAAAACAGGACAAAAGAAGATAAAAATGCAGACAACTAAAAAAGTGCTGGATAAAAAATGAGTGGCAGTTAACACACAGGACCTCGTTTCTGAAAACTGTCTAAGAAAAGGTATGTTCACAGGTTTTTTTGGGAATTTTTTTTGCACGTCACTTAGCTGAAATGCATGCTGAAATACCCCCAAACAATTTACACCTCATTTCTCATAGAGCCCAATGTAAAATATGTGCCGTCAATCAGACAACGCATATTTTACTCTCGTCTTTTTGCTCACTTCTGTAAAGAATTGACGTGCCAGTAGTAATGTATAGAAGGAAGCTATGTGCCTCTAGCCATTGTACATCATATTCACTTTGAAATTACGTGCCTGCAAGCAAGTATTTTCAATGCGAAAATGAGTGGTGATTACAGGGCGCACCTGCATCTATCTGACTTTGTTTTCCATAGCAAACAATCAGAGCTCATCTGTCATTTCTTTTAGTGCTCTGGAAAAATGAAAGCTGAGCTCTGATTGATTGATATGTGCAACAAGGACAGTCTTACGCTAAGACAGTTTTCCTAAATAGGCCCACAATGTTGTGATACTAAGTATTACAGACAGGGGGTGAAATTTTTAAACACATGCGCTAGGCATGAACGTGAATAGCCCAAGTTTTGAAGGCCCAATTTAGGTACAACGCAGTAATGTGTTTAGACTACTTTCTGCTGTGTTTTTCTGAAAACTTTTTTTAGAAAACCATGGCAAAAAATTTGATCCAACACAATATTACTGCAGTATGTTAATGTGGATCCCGACTACTAAACCCCCTGGATGCCACAATCCATAGCAATTGTATCGTTTAGGTGGTTACAGAGAAGAACAGGGCTCCCTTTTTCAGTGGCAGATAGCAGGGTGCAGCTGCATTGACACGGCAGTTTGGGGTCCGACAAAGGGCTCCTAGTCTGCCATATATTTGAGTCTATATTTCAGTATATTTTAGACTCTGCCTAAAACATAGACAATAATACACTGCACTACATAACTAGTGTATTATCTAAGCAATCTAAGGATTGGTGAGACAAATCAAACTGTAAAAAATGAAAATAAAATATTAAAGTGTATGAAAAAATGTTTAATGACAAATAATAATTGAAATAACTTTTACCACTGGAAAAAACTCACATATCTGGAATTGTCATGTCTGTAACAACTTATTTGATAAAATATATATATTTTTTTTTCATAGCACATGATGAACATTAAAAAAAGCCAAGATCCAGATCATAAAGTCAACAAAAGTCATATGTCCCCAACAATAGTATCCAAGAAAGCTACAGCATACCCTGCAAAAACAAACCTTTATTAACGAAAAGATAAAACTTTATGGCTCTTGGAAGGGGGTGATGAAAAACCAACCTGATGTTGCCAAAAATCACTGCAGTGACAAAGGGGAAATGGTCTATCCAGTCATATGTAAATACACCTCTAAGGGATTGTCCACCTCATTAAAAAGTTATTTAAAAGGGTCTAGGGCCCCAAGTAAAATAAAAAATCTTATACTCTTCTATGCCCATTCGGAAGTGATATTGTGTCAACAGAAGACCGGAGCGACGCCGCTGGAACCATGAAAAGAGGGCTACATTTTTTATTTTACTTGGGGCCCTGCACCTGGCCTTTCACCTTCTTAAATAACTTTTTAAGAAGGTGAACAACCCCTTTGGTACATATCCTCCTATTCAATACAATGACAATATCATGCATACACAGATGGAAAAAATGTTGCCGCATGCCACGGCATTTTTTCCATTTAAATAACAAACCCATAACAAAACCTGACAGAACCACTGACCTTCTGTTATAGTTAGTCCTGTTATGCAGTCTTCTCACTTGGAAGATTCATTTCACTGTAATCCTCCCTCCTTCCCCCCGATAACATGATGAAAACTTCAGCAGTTTGCTGAAAACACCCTTATGACAGGTATCGAGAGGGGGACATATAACAGATAGGACAGAGGACAGTACAAATGTTCCTGGTCCTGACCTTATGTGATGTGGAGGTTGTGCTATGATTCCCTCTCTATTCTGACCAGACTGGAGGAAACGTGTCTGAAAGCGGGAGTGACTGGAACAGAACTCATCCACAATTATTGTAATGTCCAGTTCTGCCCTCCTACTCCTCATATTACTGTATGTCTGGAGGAGTTATAGCCCTGGCCTTCTCCTGCACTGTCATGTGCTTGAAGCACAAGTAACCTCTGCACCTGCTGTAATATACAAACTTGTATGACTAAGCCTGATGCCGGGCAGCACAACTCATCAGCCCTGGCTTCACCCTCTGTTTACAGTCAGATTGTCTCGCTCCTGTGCTCAGCACTCAAGACCATACAGTGCTTCACCCCTGGACTCCAGCAAGGCAGTTCTACAGTTATCACTAGGCACGCCGTTGAGAGGCATGGAGAAAAGATACTCATCAGATAGTGTTGAGCCCTCCTTCCTATACCCTGCTCTCCTCCGTTTAAGCCTCTTAACTCCACCGCCCCTCCCCTCCCTCCAATTTCCACACTGTAAAATACATCAGATTTTTTTAAAAAGTTGAGACCGGAGGCAGGGCAAAGAGTTGAGTAAAAAAAACAAACAAACTGTATAACGTCTGTTACTGTAGGCTGGTGCCACCCCCTGCAGGGTGCCGTCCTAGGCACTGGTCCTCAATTGCTTAGTGGAAGATATGGCCCTATTACAGATGTTTAATACTATCATGGAACTTTTCCTTTGGACTTTTCTCTTTGACACCGTTATATGATAAAGTTGTTTTAATGAGACAATATCTTTGTTTTGTTATCTAATCTGTTTTTGTAAACTCATTTAATAGGCTGTTTAAATAGCCTGATTATTAAAAGAGCAGGCACATTACCATCAATGGATGCGCCACTCATATCCTATTGATAGGAGCATAACCATTGTGACCCCCAACCAATTTTTATAATAAAGTGTCAGAAAAGCACCAGGATTGGACTGATCGCTAAAAGGTCCATGGACATGGTGGGCATTTTTGCACGGCAGGTTTGGTGCAAGTTTTCAGAGAGAAAGATAGAAAAAGAGTCGTGCAGTATATGTAGTCATATACAGTAACTGCAGGGTGGACCCCAAGTAACAACTCCACTGGTAGGCAGGAAAAACCATCCCGACTTGTTGGCCCCAAGCAGCCCAATCTGACACTGGCCATTATAGTCAATCATCATATAGTCAAACACCATGAAGCTCAGAAAGAGGAGTGCCAACAGAAAAGTGGCATGTTTCTTTCCTAGCACATCTGTCACGCTACCACCTGGGGTCACAACTACTAGATACTAAACAACTGTACATTGAATGCATACCCTATCAATATGCCAATGATAAGGAAACTGTTATTTCCTTTTATAGAATTTAAGAGTGATTCTTAATCTGTACAAATATATTAGCTCAGTACAAGGAAAAATGAAGCACATCCTGATGTACTGTAAATGTAGCAACATCTAATAATGTTGTTACATATTTATGATTAGAATGAGCAGGGATTTTCTTCAGCCACGTCATAGTAAGAGAACACAACTGTTTTATTTTCCCTATCTTTTCAGCTTGCTTGTGCTGATTGCTATGGAGGCAAGCTGTTAACATCAAACTATTGCCCTCTCAGCAGTATTTTCTGTTAAGCATTCATTCAATACAAAGCAAGAATTTACTTGTGATCTTCTGAGCCACAAGCACGGATGTTTTTATCAGATCCTAAATTAAAATTTGAAGAAAATGGTCATCATGATGCAATCTTCCCAAACAACCCATTCACAGTTAATGTGTGTAAACAGAAAATTACTTATCGCTGGACATTTTTATTTGGAGCAATTAAAGGTAGTTATATGGAGTAATTAACCTATTTTGTCTTCTACTATATTCATTTTTTTTTCAGTTTCTGTGTCAGTCTTGAATACATCTATTTCTTGTCACAAATAAATATTGCACACTTTCAAGCTTTCAATCATTATCCATCACCAAAAACTTTGTTCATGCTGGCAAGAAGCAATTACCTGTGATTCCAGCTCATTTAACGATTAATTAGTATAGCACTATTTTTCATGAAGAAGAACATTTTGTGGAAGCATATTGCACATATAACCCTTGGGCTTATATCAAAGGTTGAGAACATATCTTTTTAGAATCTAAGCGGACTTAACAGAAATCAATTTAATTACCCTTGCCTGATGCACTATGAGTCAATAAAATGCTATGAATCTTGCATGTGTTTCCATAATACAGTTTAACCTCTTAATGACCGCCCACCGACTTTCGAAGTCGGCTGGTGATGTTGTCTTTTGATGTCGATGCAGACATCAGGGTTTGTAGCGTCGGCGCCAAAGCAGCACTGAGAACAGGGCCCTGTTCACAGCCCTGGTCCCAGCGCAGTCTCTACAAGCGCCGGTGAGCGGGGAAAACCTCCGCTCCCTGGCGCTTAACCCTTTGATTGCCGCAGTTGTGACCACAGCATAATCAAAGGGCTTTCCCCTGCTCTGTTGGGTGATCAGGACACCCAGTGAACTGACAGAGCCCTGGGAATGGCTGCACAGTCAGCCCTGGGACCTAGAGTAGCCCCAGGGCTGTCTGTGTAAGGCTATGTTCACACGGCTTAACTGCGGGACGTAATTATGCCCCGCAATTACGCCGTGTGGACGGGGGCGGGGCGTAGACTTTCATTATCGGTGGCGCGTATACGCCGCTGGTAATTCACATGTCAATTATCTCCTCGCCTGGCGGATTCGCCGAGCAGGGAGAGGAGACGTAATCCATAGCTCTCTATGAGAACTGTGGATTACCGTAATGACTGGTCCATTTTCAGCCCGTATTTGCGCACTCCGGCGCGTAATTACGGACCGAAATACGGCCCATTTTAAGCCGTGTGAACATGGCCTAAGAAGCCAGCGATGTGCTGCTCTTATCGCTGCTTGTGCCAAACTGACAAAAATTATAATGTATTATCATTTATGAATATTCTAATAAATTACTAAGTACATTATCCTTTCACGGGATTTAAAAAAAAAAAAAAAAAGTAAAAAACATAGAAAAATGAAAAAATAAATAAAATAAATAATAAAATATGTTTTGTTAGTATTCTGATCTGCAAGGGATCGTGCCTCTGCCTAGCCTACATGCCTTTAGATCCTGAGGGCTGCTGTGCTGGATGATCAGTGTTCTCCGTGCCTTCCAGCATAGCAATGGTTTCCCTCAGTATTCTTGCAGCTGCCGCCAATTACCCTGTCTGACTGGCTTTAAAAACCAGCCTCTGCTTTCAGACAGAGCCTGAGTTTTTGATGTGCATCATGGATCTTTGCACTGTGCCTCAAGCCTGATCTGAGATCCTTTTTCCTGGGTTTCAGAGATTGTTCCATTATCTGTGTTCCTGCATGCATGAGCCTGTGTTCCTGCCTGTGTTCCTTTCCTGCTCCAGACCCCGTCTACCTTCTATTCCTGTGTCTGCTGGATCAAGCCGTTTTGATTATTCACTAAGTATTAAATGTTTTTTTTATTTTTTTATTACTAGCATTTTTGCTGCTGACTTTTCCTGAAGCGCTTAGCCTTCACGTAGTTATAGAGATAATAAACATTTCTGCGGATGCTTGAATATATTGAGGATATATTCATCAACTGTTAATTGTAAACTGGGAGGGTTTCATTTTCAAGAAGTAGAAGATGGAACAGATCCTAGTTATAAGACTCTAGATTTCAATAAATATGCAAAATCTTTCCCCTCTGTAATCCCAGCAACGACAGAGATCACAAATGAGGTGGTATTAGATCTGGCCTATGAAGACAAGAATAATGAATGGTTAAAATGGGTGAAATATACAACAGATACCATATAATCCAATGTCCCTCATTAGTGATTGGAAGGTAGCTAAGTCAAAATACAGTTTGCCAAAGGCAATTAATTACCATAATTTTACCAATCACCACCTTAAGGGTGCTGTCACACGGTGCGTTTTTGACGCGTTTTTTGTGCAGGAAGGCACAGCAATTTATGCTGTACATTGCTGCACAAAAACGCATCAAAAAAAACACGTCAAAACGCACCGTGTGAAAGCACTTTAACTTGTCTCAAACTAAAACAACTTTTATTAAACTGCTTTTACTACCTATTCAATATATTTAAATAGATCGGCGTAAGCTGTGCTGTTTACCCTAGATTCTGATAATTATCAGTTTGTCCATATAGTGCCTGCAGTAATACTAGTCTAGAGTCACACGCTGCCTTAAAACTAAAATAATGTCACTGTCATCCTGACGTTTCACCACCTACAGTGGTGTCCTCAGGGGTTAACGGGGCAATAAGATCATCGTAATTAATTGCCTTTGGCAAACTGTAAATATCCAGCAGAGACACAAAATAAATCTGATTGTATTGCATGTGCAGCTGCAAAACCTCATGTAGGTACAGTACCTTTCCCCTTACAAAAGGAAGATACAACCTGCATTCTTTGTTTCCTTTATGTGTTTCAGCAGCATGGGTTAAATTATTTTGTGTGTGAAGAACTAGAGTATTCATACCCTGCCATTCAACAAATTCACATTCTAGCCACTGGTGTAGTCACTTATCCCGGGGACTATACTTGTTTTTCCAATCATGGAAATGGCAGAAAATTGGGAATTTTCCCCAAGGGATATTGTAAACATATGGTTACTTTAACAGGCAGTTCATCAAGTCCATTCTCTCTTACATGATCAGGTAAAATCAAGAGCTGATGTTTGGTGGCTTTGTGCTGATGGTAAAATCAGACACAGATTGAAGTTTAAATGAAGAGGAGAATGGACCCCTGTAAAATTACTGATGCCTTTCCACAGATTTTCTCTCTCCGAATAATTATTATGGAGGATGTGTTTTCCAGAAAAAAGAGATCAGCACCATATTCGTCCCTCGACCCCCATGTTTACATAGAAGTCATTGGAGTGACATGAGGAGTCCCAGATGAATTTAGAGCACCTAATAATATAGCAGCAGAGTTTGACTCATTTTTCCCCCAAGTAGCCATCAATAAAAATGTTGCTTGGATAAGCTATCTGTACTATAAGGAACAGAGGTTTTATTACTACACTAGGAATGCAGTTGTTGAACAATTCAGACCAATTTTATCTATGACTTTCCAAAATAGAATGGCACTGGACATGCTTTTAGCTGAAAAATAGTAGGTTTGCAAAATTATTAATACAATATGTTGCACATACAGTATATACTCAATTATAGAGCCACAAAGGGAAGCATTAATAGAGCTCTGAAGAAAATTACATCTCTTACTAATGAGCAAGCTGAGAAAATCGGAATAAATGACCCATTCTCTATCTGGTTTAAAGGGTTGTTTGGAAGATGGGGTAAAATCATTGCAAATGTATTTGAAGCCCTTGGAGTTATAATAGTAGCCATTATGGTTATTGAATTTTGTTGTTTACCTCTACTGTGCAGTATAATCACTAAAACTGTCATCAACTTAGTAACCGCTCATACTACATATATGGCTCCCCTAGACTCTCGAAAAGAAAATATTAACACTTTGGAGACCCCAACTTAAAAATCAATGATTTTTGAGAGATGCATGGGGTATGGAGATGTTGCAGAATGCTCCAGTCATAACATGGCATGGATGAATGAAGACAATTTCAATGTTGAAGAGACGGAGTGAACTCCCCACCCTCCCCTTTTTATCGGACAGCATCTTTGCAATCTCTTAGAAATTTGAATAAAAAGGGGGGAGTTGTCAAAGAAAATATAGGGTTAAATGACTTCTCTATTATTCACAATTTTTTTTTTTTTTTTAATTTCTACTACTTGCTGCTGAACTTGTCTGAAGCACGTAGTTATAGAGATAATAAACATTAGTTAGTTGTTCAGTCTGAAATCAAAATTATTCTAATTTTCAAAAGAGGAGTTAAAATTAATTATTGTTATTATTGAAATATTAAGCCACTTAGTCTCTATTGGTTGATATGTTGTTTTTTTGTTTCGGATTTTTATGTATGGAAATTTGGTTTATTACTCTAAAAGGACGGATGGGATGATTTGCTCGTAAATTCATTAATAATTTCCGTATTTTAGGAAATTAAAAAGTCCCCCCCAAATTTTTTTTTAGCAACCCTCAAACATAAACAACCTGTTTCCCAAGTATTTAATAATTAAAACATTGGTTAGATTAAGTTGTTTTTTCAGCCAAATTATTAATTTGTATATTGACCTGTCTGATCTTACCAGGTGATATGTGCAAATTAATTATTAAGTAATGAAAACAAATATATTAACAAGTCAATGCTTTGTATTAAAAGTATGTTTTTATAGGAATTAAATTTGTCATGTATTATGATTAAAACAAACAAAACTGCATGTGATTAGTTATAAAATATGAGGCAACTGTGACTTAATGCTTATGCTAAACTCTTAAACCAACCTGTAAAAGAAATTTGCATGTATTGACCAAAAATAAAGGATTTTGCCACTGGAATCAACCTGATGTCTGCTGTCAATCTTTCCTGAGATATGTCCATTCTTCTATTAATTTGGAAACTGCACAACGAAGCGAGAAACTCAAGTCACATGTTTTCTTGCTGCAACACCTTAGTTCGATCCAGTGTCTGTGCCTTCTTCCTTTGTTCGGTGTCTCCGTTAAGTATGCTGGTTTCCTGGATACTCTGTCTGTTGCCCCTTATGTCCCTAGCCACAGTTTGGCAGGTAACTATCATTTGCGGTCCCCAATGATCCCATCTCCCCAAGATGTTTCACAGACTTTTACAAAAAATTAGGCCCTTTTGGAAGCTGAGACTGTTTTTTAAAGCCATACAGATATGGTAATGGGCAGCAGGCCTTAGCCATTACCATGTCGGAAGGCATGGAGAACATTGAAACTCCAGCACAGCAGCACCAATGGTCAAAAGGCATGTAGCAGGCTAGACAGAGGCATGATCCCTTGCCACGTTAATGCCGCCTCCTGGGAGGTAATGCTTAAAGTTTATGGCGCTGGAAAGGAAACAACAAATGAATTGGGTGCATGTGTTATGTACAATACTGGTGCCTTCTTACATGACAGAAGGGCTTTTGGGCCCCTTAAGACTGCAGGGTCAGTAGCAGTTGTTATTTTGCACCCTTCCTTAGTAAGTTCTGGACTCTGATGACAAAGCGCTGTGACAACCTGCTATTAATTATGATCTTTAAGGGAAGCTGGTAGTAAGTGCTTGTAGATACTACAGCATCACTGCATGTGAAATAAATGTATGGTACCAGTTTAAAAACAGAGGGCTGTTCTTTTAAAGAACAAGGTGTTATTGAGAGGAAGTTCATCAGTTTGGAAGTGGATCTCCATTTTTGATTAAGGTTTTGACCATTATAGAAAGTGATACCATTATACATGGATATGCCATAACTTTCTGATTGGTGAGAGTCTGATTGCTGGGGACCTATAATATGGGGAATGAAGGCGCCAAAAGGCTAGGATATGGCTGCAGCTATTTTATATGAATATAACTGAGATGAAGTTCCCAGCCACAGATGGAGCGAATGGAAACCCTGTTAAAGGTGAAGAGACTGAAGAAATAAGCCAAACCTGCAGTTCCATTCATTTACAGGAACAGGGAGTTTTCAAATTTCAGACCACAATTAGAGATGGGCGAATTTCTCAAAAATTCGATTCGGTCACTTCGCCGAATTTTCGACACAAAAATTCGTTTCGTTCTAGAATTATTAGGCACGATCGTGTTAAAAAGAGCTATTTCAGGCTGACAGAGCCGAGGGTGTGTTAGACTTTTGTCGATGTCTTTAAATATGCAGAGGGAGTTGGTTTGGTCTTCGTACAATGTTGTGGTTTTAAAGTAAGACACGCAGAAAAGGATGCGTCGTTTAGAATTGCTTCATAAAAATTCTGGGCACTTAAACGGGCAAAAACTGACCCAAAAACTCAAGCGGGAACTTGTAGCCTGATAAGGTCTGCAGCGAAAGCTTGGAAAAAAACAAGCTGAGAGCTCAGGTGGACATTAGTGACGAGTGTGGAGGGTGACGGCGGCCAGCACAGCACGAATGAGGTCAGGCAGTGGACAAGACATTCTGGAGCGTCGGCAAACACACGGGAGCACATGAGTTGCACAATGAACTGAGAAGGGGGTCACGGAGGGCCAGCCAGTATGCAGGATAGGCAGTGGCCCCATGACATTTGTAGGGGCAAAACCAGTATTAGGACTGAGTTGCAAATGATACAGGGTCGTGTAGGACCGAAAGACGCAGCATGGAGATCAGGCAGTGGCTCAATGATATTCCTGGACGGCGGCCAAAACATAATTTAGCACAGAGTGGCACAATCACAAGTGTGGAGTCTTGCTGGAGGCAGAAGCGATAGGCCGAGGTCCAATGCAATCATTGCGGGTTCTAAACAGTATTACTGCCACAGATTTTCACAATCACAGAGTGGGGTCACGGGCATTGGAAAGTATGAGTCAGGCAGTGGCAAATGACATTCTGAGACGGCCAAACGTATTAGTCAAGAGTGCACAATCACACAGTGTGGAGGTACGGCGGCAGCAGTATGAGGTTCAGGCCAGTGGCACAATGACATTTGAAGGGGCCAAAACAGTATAGGCCAAGAGTGGCAAATGATACAGTGTGGAGGATCAGGACAGGGAGCAGTGAGCTATGAGTGGCATAATGACATTCTGCGCGGCTAACAGTATTACGGACAGAGTGGCACATGATACAAGAAGTGGAGGTCACGGACGCTGCAGAATGAGATAGGCAGTGGCCACAATGACATTCTGCGAGGCGGCAAAACAGTATTATGCACAGAGTGGCACAATCAACAGTGTGGACGGTCACGTACATGCAGAGCATGAGATCAGGGAGTGGCACAATGAATTTGGAGGTGGCAAAACGAGGAAGCCAAGCAGTGGCACAATGACTGAAGAGCAGAGGTCACGGCGGCAGCAGATGAGGTAGGACAGTGGCACAACTACAAGGATGACCAGTATGGTGGATGGCTCAGCAGCCACAGCAGGCAGCATCGGAGGTTCAGAAGTCGGACAATTGAACAGAGTGGATGTCACAGGCAACAGCAACAGAGCAGCATTGGAGGTATAGAGTGGCACAATGATTGCGTGTTGAGGGTGGCGTTGGGCTAATCCCAGTCCCTGGGTAAGATGGTGCTAGGAGATGAGTAACTGTCAGTAGATGTGTGGGATCGGCGGGTGGGCGGATAGAATAGTGGTGAGGCAGGTAGTTTGACACCTTGATGACGATAAGGCACTTGGGGTTGTGTGGATATTCCTGGCGATCCACGCTGTTATTTTGACAAAGGTCAGTCCAATTCCAATTTCATGGACAAGTGGGTTCTCCTTGGGGCTGTAATGAATGGCCCCGCGACTGAATAATGCTCTGGATGCCACATTTGGCCGGGAGGACAGTTCTCACTGCAAAACTGGCAAGTTGCGGCATAACATCCAGTTTCGGTGCCCCAGTAGTCCAGCGGATATTTAACTGAGGTGGCAGAGTGCTGTCAAGTCGGCCAAATGGTCTGGTTAAGGGACCTGCTCCAGGTCTGCTGCTTTTGGCTGCTGCTGGCCGCCTGCTTCATAGGCGGTGATGAAGGACAGCTGTCATCGGACTCCAGATTAGGTTACTACTGGTGGAGTGTAATGCTCCACCCCCCACACTTCCCCAGCAGCGGCGGCAGTAGTACGTGAGCGTGAGGAATCCCCCGGTCCGACTGTCGAGGAGGGACGTTGCCGCCCTTAGGCAGCAGCAACTGTTACGGAGGGATTTCCTATAGTATTTGAGTTTGTATTTCTCTCAAATAGTGGGTAAAAAGGCTCCCTTTTGGACCGATAGCGAGGGTCCAATAGGGTGGAGAGAGAAGGTCATCCCTTGGGATGCTAAATTCGGCTGTCACTAGCAGGAAATAGCATGCTTGGCGCCATCTGACAAGTGATCCGAGGGGTCCTGCCTCCATTTTCATGTATATGCCCCGGTGTTGAGGTCATCTGCTCGTTTCCTCATCTCATCACTCCTCAGTGCTTCTCATTCTCTGTCACTGGGTAGAAAATCCACTCATTTCACCAGACAATGCCTTCTGTCTCTCAATTTCCTTCTCCTCTCCATTTCAGTCCCCACGGACTTTAGAGGCAGGAGATGTAGTTGACCACGTCTCAGTCCCTGCCCAGACGGATTTTTCAGCAATCTGTTCCAGGACATGAAGCGAGTGGAAATGATGTTATTATCCGTAGTCTGGCGTCTGAACAAATAAAGAGGCTGCTCATCGAATGGCATCAACCAAACGGCAGGTGTCTACGATGAGTGCCATGGCTGACATCAAGTTACACAGGGGAGTACTTCTGTCTGCCTGGATATCAAAAACTTATTAATGGCCTTTCTCTGTTATACAGTGGTCAACATGTGCAGGCTGGAATTCCTGCGGGGTGCGAAAAACCATCTCATTTGAAGGTGTGTTGGGGTGGGGGCTTCGCGCTTGCAATCTGAGGAGGTTTTGGTTCCTGCTTTGTACGAATGGATAAAGTGCATTGCCAGTGTCTGGCCATTTTCTATTTTTTTTTTTTCCAGAACTGTTTAAGATCGGTGTGAAGACTCAGGAATTTCTTTTCACAACATGATTGAAACGTAGCCATGCAGGGGATGGACATCTCTAGGTTTTGCAGCAGCGGAACATGTTCCCTCCATTGTCGGTCTAAAATGGTTTCCGATTTGCAGTTGGGCGCGAGAAAGCCAAACATCTCGATTTCTTGTGCATGACGCGGAGCAGTTTCTCTGTGTGATTGTTCGCCGAGCAAGCCAGTTGTAGAACTGCGTGATAGTGTGCTACCATTGTGGTATGATGGTGCAGTATGGTGGAGAGCGGAGATGGTGGTGGTGGTGGTGGAGGAGGAGGAGGCGGACATTGCGCAGGTGAGCAGTTTGACAATGTGGAGGAGAACGCGGCTGTTTGTCCAAGTTGTTGGTGTGCTGGGTACATTCTGGACGCACATTCACCCAGGAGTGGGCGTTAAAGGACATTACTGGCTGACGTAGTTACAGTCGCCAGTCGCGCTGCCGTGCACCTTGGAACAACGATAAGTCAAGGAATGACAAACCTTCTGTTTATATATGTATGAAGTGTGGTACTGCCTTTTGGAAAAAGAAATTACGGTTGGAATCTCCATAGGCTCGGGCAAAGCATTAGTTCTCTGAAGGTGCAGAGTCACCATTTGGAAAGAAGGGATTGCAGTTAACAACAAACTTGGACCGGTGTCAGGTAAGCTGCTGCACCTTAGGATGGTTGGGTCGCACTGTTTTGTTCTTGCGGATCGCCTCGCCTGAAAGAATGCTGCGCCATGATTGCGAGGAGCAGGAGCATGTGGACAGGGAGTTGATGTCAAATAAAACAGTCCCTTTATAGAGGGGTGGAGCTTGATGTGTGCAATGCATGCATGCATCGGGCGTGCTGCTGTGCTTGTTGTAGCGGCCGGCCAGAATGGGACCAACACATTGAGCATGTTTCCCCAGGGCCACGGATGGTGATGGCTGCATGTGTTGGAGCTAGGGCGTTGGTGCCAACGTTAGCTCCTCTGGAGTTCACTTTTGCCCAACAGATTCTACATGTCACCATATTCGGCTCCTCGCGTGTCTTAGCCACAAAGAACTTCCCACCATGCCGAAGTCTGGATTTTACCGCAACGCTCCGCACTGATTGATCTATGCCGCACGCTGCCTAGCTGAGGCTGTGTCTGTTACTTTCTTGGGACCTTGCGAAGAGGGGTCTTTTTACGTGGCCGTTGGCTCCGACCATCAATGTGCTACTGCTGACTCACGGCCACACGACCCACTTGCTGGCTGCGTGCTGCCTGATCGCGCAAGTGAACGCCCTTTAATCCTGACGCATTGTGCAAGCCTTGCCTCACCGGCTCCAAGTGCAGTCGGCTACATCATCATCTATTTGTGTTTTATCTTGTCATGTATCTCATCACGTGTCTTGGTATGCCGAAGGGCTGATAAACCTGACTCCATGCACCTCCACTTCTGTATACTTAGCGTTTCAAGAAGCAGCGATATTGGCCCCATTTCTTCGCTGCCATGTAGCTGCTGACTGCCCTCTCAAATTGTTTATCTAGCTATACTAGTGGCGCTGAGCCAGTCACATAGTGATCTTGGCTGAGGGAAATCCGGATGGGAAGTGTGTGGGCTTGAGGTAGGTGACGAGACGCTTGACCGTCGGGCATGCCAAATAATGGTTGTGTTGAGGTTCCCACTCGACTTCTTGGATGGGGTTGTCAGATGTCCTCTGGGAGGAGAGGATCGATTGTCAACAATCAAGACTTTGGGTAGTGAACAAAACGGCGCTAGATGACAGCGGCAGGTTGTGGACTCACCGAGCTGACTGCTGCGGACGTTCCCGCTGTGCTGCTGACTGGGCCTGTTCAGGGAATGTTTGTGCTTGCCCTCGCAGGTGCAGAGCTGCCACTTTGTTGACTATATGGTATTGTTCTAAAATGTACAGAACAGTTTGATGATTGATATCTGTATATGATAAATATACACCTGTTTATGATCCAAATGAACCCCGTAAAACACAGATGGGTCACTTGGATATAAATTGCGCTCCAGAAAGGCAGAAACATTTACTTGTATGTGTCGTTTTTAAACCAACTGTGTGTTTTATAAATGTTAAAAGACAAACAGCGTTACTTAACCCTTGCGCATGAATTAGGTTAAGGAATAATGTTCTATATTTTGGGCTGAAGAAAGACGGTTTATTTTTGTCAGCCACAGCCAACAATCGCTTAATTAGCATGGATGTAAATTGGCCAAAGAATTGGCCACAAATAGTAGCTTTCGTCGGTGTTAAATTGCAGCGTTTTTCTCGCACACAACAAGGAGATAACAGTTGTAATTAACTTTGTTGTGAATTAGGCTACAGGAAATATTTATATATTTTGGCGTTGAGAAAGAGGTTTTTTGGGTTCAGAACTGCAAAACAACGTTATTAAACTGGATGTAAATTGACGCCAAAGAATTGAGCACAATTCAGTTTGATGCTGTTGGTGTGTTACAATTGCGTGTTTTTCTTAGGCAAACAACAGAGATACAGTTGTCAGTTACTTTTGTTGTGAATTGGGTCAAGGAAAAAATATATATTTTGGCGTTGAAAAAGACGGTTTTCTTGGGGTCTGACAGCAAAACTAACGCTTAATTAACCCCTGGATGTAAATTTGCAAAAGAATTTGAGCCCCAACAAAATAGTAGTTTGCTAGCGTGTTACAATTGCATGTTTCTGCCACACAAAAGAGATCACAGTTGAATTAAACTTTGGCTTGTGATTTGGTTAAGGAAAATATTTAATATTTTTGGTGTTGATAAAGAGGTTTCTTGGGGTCTAGCAAACAGCAAACAACGCTTAATTACCATGGATGGTAAATTTGCGCCAAGACTTGAAGGCACAAATAGAAGTTTTGTGCGTGTTACAATTGCGTGTTTTTACGCACGACAACAAGAGATACGTTGCTATAAAACTTTGCTTGTGAATAGGGCTGACAGGAAAAATTTACTAATTTTGGCGTTGAAAAAGACGGTTCTTGGGGTAGACCTGCAAACAACGGGCTAATTAACGGATGTAACTTGCGCAAAGAATTGAGTCCGCACACAACTAGTAGGCTTTGTAGCGTTTTACAATTGCGTGTATTTTTAGCCAACAAAAGAGATAAGTTGTAATTACTTTGCTTGTGAATTAGTTCATGGAAAATTTATTATTTCTTGGCGTTGAAAAAGACGGTTTCTTGGTGTCAGCAACCAGCAAACAAACGCTTAAATAACCCTGGTTGTAAATGGCAATAGAATTGAGTCAGCACAGATGAAGATTGTATTTGTATTGTAAAAACGTGTTTCTTTAATGACTACAACAGGAACTGGCTTTGATCCCACTTGGAACTATTTGTTGTACTATGGCAGTGCCGTGGCCGCACACTGGATTTCGAAATCATTACCCCAAAAATTAGACAATAGCACATTAAGAGACAAGCTGAGACAAGCTGAGACACCACAAAATCGTGTATAAAAATCAATTACTCAGTTAAGAGCTATCAGCCGCGGCGGCACCTCCCTGATGAGACAGTTAGAGGAGTGTGAGCTCCGTGCGTCAGCGCGGAATTATCATTAGTGGTGAGTCACAGAATCCCGCGGTCTTGATTGGCTTCACCTTGCACTTGTATGACGGCTATGATGTCTTCTCAGAGTGCTTTTTGCCCATGTAGAGCCATGTTGCTCGAGCCTTTGTATTAAATCAAAAGCACATCTCATTACGATGTACCCAAGTTCGACTTATTTCGAACGAAGTTTTCTGAAATTCTAAAGAGATTCACTTGTTAGTATAGATTTTGCATCTTACACAATTATAACTACTTGCGCATATCTATTGATAGTGGCCCTTTTAGTATGGGAAAATCCTTGTAACCCTGTAAGGGTGCTTTTATCAGTTCATTAAAATGGTTTCAAGAAATAAGGGGCCAGTGAAAAAAGAATTGACTGGAAGTCGTTAGCAAAGCTGTACTTGTATTACACAGTATCCTTATCTAGTGTTTTTATATACATGATATCAGTCAGGTGAATCTGGATCCTCCTCTTTGATTTACTAGTGAGAGTCATTTTCATTCTGTACGCCTCGTCGAATCACGGAGCTGTGTGCTCTACTCAGAGTAAGGACCGTCACATTCTTCACTTTTTATAAAGGAGAAGGAAAACAGATTACACTGAAGGGCTTCACAATCGGAAATAGCCAATTTTGTGTCGATCTGCTGACTCAGAGATAGGGGGTTGCATTTTTCTTTCCACACAGAGAAAGACTGCAAAGATTTACATGAGAAAACATAAAGTTTTGTCCGGTGTAACTCTCTGCATTAATTAGGGGGGGGTGTTTGTGTGGGGGGGGGGGGGGGGGGGGAAGCGAGGAGTTCACTAGAGAATTCAGTCGGAGAGGAGAACGGATATATCAGTTGCTCAGTATAGATTGAATTGCAGCATTGTGGTATGTATACAGCTTACAAAATAAGACTTGATAGGAGAGACACAGGTAATGTGGATCAGAGAAGGGTGGTGGGGCGGTAGTCTCGGGAGCCAGCATGCACAGTGAACGGGGGGATGCTCATGTCCCAACCAGTGGGAGGGCAAAGAAATTATGCCCTGAATTATGAGTTGAGATAGCTTGGAGCATTTGTGAATAGCGAACTAAGGAAATCGATACATCCCTTTAATACGACGCTGAAAAGTAGGTTAATACTAGATTTTTTTTCTAGTTTTTGCCTCTTGCGTTTCAACTCATGTTGTAACTTTTTTAAATGAGCCAATTGTTTGAGGCTATTTTCTTGAGACAGTTTGGTTACTTTAAGAAGGGAACTTAGGTTTAAGTTCATTATAAATAATTGCAAGAATATTGTTTCATTTTTTTCTCTCTTTTTCAACTATATTTTTTTTTTTTATTTTTTTTAACACCATTCACATTTCAACTTAAGATCTGTTAGATTAATTTACGGTTATTAGTTCGTGTGGATACTTCATTTGTGTAGGGGTTTTTTTTTTGTGTGTAAGTATGCACAATCATTTTTTATTCAAATAATTTATTTTTATTTATTTTTATTTCTTTTTACACTTTTTATGTTTTTTACTTTTTTTTTAAATTCATGAAGGGATAAACTGTGTTAATTTGTGAAAAGCATGTGATTGATTGGAGACACTCTTTAACTCAATATTATTGTGGATTCTACATTGCAGGGTCGGACTGGCCACAGAAGCAAGTGATTTTCGGTGGCGCCCCAGAATAGACAAGGTGGACAGCGTGGGCAACAGGACCAGGGGCCCGCAGCTGTCTATGTGAAATAAAAAGTTGCCTGGCAGTGATTTTACAAGGAGGGGAATTGTTGGTGGAGAGAGGGGCCCGTGCTGGGATCGCAGCGGCGCTCCATACATTCATCAATACATGTCTGCGCGCTGGGAGGATAGCTGCTTCTCTGTCTGAGGGCGGGGACGTTTGAACCAGTGAGAACCATGCCACGGGGGACGGGGCACTCTGGTGTACTTGAGGCTGTAATGATTTAAGCCCGCCGCTGGGCGGGACTCTCACAGATTCACAGTCCGCCCGCAGAGAGAGTAGTCGTTTCCAGCGCGCAGGCACATGTAAGTGTTAATGTATGGAGCGCGATGGGATCAACGGGCCTTTTACTTCTTAGTCCCGTTCTTGTAAAAGCTGCCAGCAGCTTTTTATAAAATAATTTAAAGAGGAGTCTCATTTGGAGTCACGATAGAGATGGTACTGGGCAAGAATTACTCGTGGTGTTTGGGCAAATGGGGGCTGTATAGTTGAGAAGAGGAGTGGACCAGAAACACTGAGGGACCTCTAAAAAAGGGAGAGGAGAGGAGAAGCAGTCAGAAACTGCAAATAAGACACTGAAGGAGTGGTAGAGAGGTAGGAAGAGAACCAAGCAAGGAGCGGTGTATGTGAGGCCAATGGTGTGAGCTGTGAGGAGGGTGGAAAAATATGGTCGATCAACAGTGGTCAAATGCTGCAGAGAGATCCAGCAGAACCAAAATGAGTATTTACTGAGATTTAGCAGTTGTGGAGGTCAGTAGTGACTTAATAGAGCAGTTTCCGTGGAGTGTAGGGTGCGAAAACCTGATGTAGAGGATGAGAAGAGAGTTACTAGAAAGAAGCGTGATTTAGGCGAGAGGTAGACATGCGTTCGGAGTTTAGTGATGAAGGGAAGGTTAGAGATGGTCCGGTAGTTGGCAGGCAGATGGGTCCAGAGAGTGCTTTTTATGTATGGGGGTTTTATAGTCTGTTTAAGGGAAGATGAAAGATCAGTGGAGGAGAGAGAGGTTACAGATTGTCAGAGAGGTGAGGAGCACAGCTGGGAAATAGGATGTGAAGGTGCGGGACGGGGACACTGGGTCGTCGTTAGAGCAGGTAGTGGGGACAGAGCAGACAGGAGAAGCCTGATATTCTTCTTTCTGTCGTTGGTGTCACGGGTGAGAGCCAGGCCTAGAGGACGTGGGAGGAGGAGAGGGACAGGATGTGTGCTGCTTGGGGTTTTGATGAGGGCCCTCAGTTAGCAGACAGTGTGTGTGGCGTGTGTGTGTAATATATAATTTAGATATATATATTATATATTTTATATAATTATATACTATATATATATAATCTATATGGGATATTGGATCTATTGAAGGGGACTATAATTACCTGAGGGGATTATATTTATTTTTTTTTTTTTTTTTTTTTTTTTTTTTTTTTTTTTTTTTTTTTTTTTTATTTTTTTTTTTACTATTGTGGGAAAAGTTAGGATTCTAATATATTTGTGTCCAAGAATCAGCGAGGGCTGGAGTGTTGGTGGGTGACGAGAAGTCATCATGGTGGTATGGACGCGGATGGAAAGGAAAGAATAGGGAAAGTTCAACAATACTCGGAAAAATGTCAGGTTTTGTGTGTCATAAATGTATTGAACTGTAATCAAATTATATGTCGTGCAACAGTGTAATGTTTATATCGTAATGGTGTGGTGGAATAATATTAGTAGATATGGTGGTGATATGTGGGTATGGGGTGGTGGATATCTTTAAAAGCAAATGTGAGGGTGATTGGGGTCATTTGGGTGTATTTTATTAGTCGCTAGTGGTGGTGTTTTTGTTCATAGGGGTGATTTTATACAGCCTATGTGGTGGGGAAACTTGGTATAATTTGTGGTAATTTTTCAGTCACTATGTGGTCATATGAAGTTTTATTGGTCACTAGTGGTGGTGATAATGTGCTCATGGGTTTAGATATTTTTCGCAACGTGATGGGTGATATGTGGTGTTGGGTTTTCGCACTATGGTGGTGGAAAATTTTGGGTAATGGTGTGGCGAATTAAATAAAGTACATGTGGTGGTGATATCTGTTCATGGCGTTGTGGTATTATCATCACTATGTGGTGAGAGTGGGGTCAATTGCGGGGGTATTATTCAGCCCCAATTTGGGGGGGTGATATGGGTCATGATGTGGCGAATTTGGTCTTAATTTTTTAAATTTTTACCCTTGGGATTGGTTTATTACGATGTTATTTGGTAACTGTAGGACCATATTTTTAGTGGTTTTATATCAGTACTTTTTTTTATAGTTTTGTATTTTTTTAAATTGAAATGTATATTCGGGTGGGGGGGGATTATATCCTTAGACCTTTTATGTTACCCCCGGTGCCGCTGCAATTAGGGTGAGGGAGACACAGAACCCCCACCCCTAAAATTTGATTACAGTTAGTGTGTATTCTCAAAAAGGTCTGTATCTTGAAGCGAGACTGTGCGCCGGGGGTGGGACAGTACAGATGTGTTGCAGGGGGCAAAGCCGGCCCCTAAAAAAAACCCCTCTGGGGGCCCCTAGGCACCCCAGTCTGACACTATACATCTGCATTCATTTACTTTGCTTTTTGACTTAAATTTACAGGCTTTAATATATAAAAGTCTAAGAAAACCTTGACAACTAGACTGGTGACAGGAGATGAAATACTCTACTACTGTATTTTGTCACAAACAGGAGAGTCATGTACTAAGACTACAAAAATTTGCCTAGGGCAAACAAATAAGAAACTGTAAGGTGTGTCCTTTTTCTGTGTAATATTTCCTTTGATATCTTCTTCATAGTCATCTCCCACCAGAGGTGCAGTTTTAATGCATGCCTTGTATTACAAATCATAGCTTCAGTATGAACAAGGGAGCAGTTTAACCTCTTCAACTTGTCTTGACATTTACCAGTAACTATTTTTATGTTATTTTCATTAATATTGGAGTTCCTCATAGTAAAACTCTCTCATCTTGACAGTACCTCAATGACTCCAGCTGCCTCATAGTCTTAATTATTAATGTACAAACAGGGACAGGAAGAGTGTCTGTTGCTCACTAATTGAAGTTAGGAAACTCAGAATAATGAGTACATTTCATCAGTACATCTCAATAAAGACTTCCATGCCAGTCATTGTTTCTCTGAAAAAAAGATGTGGCACATTCTTCCTTGTAAGGAGAATCAATAATTCATCCAGAGCATCAATCTGCATCTTCTGCCTAATAACACACTACAAGTAGCATAATAATACATTACATTATTTTACTATGCTATTCGTAAAATAGCTTACAGTCAAATCAGTATGCCATATGTTAATTAGACCCTTTAATGCTATGGTTTTAACATGTTTGTTTTCTTTAAAGGATAAGCAATATTCCAGCACACTGGATACGGACAAAAAGTGAATGTAAAAATACTTACTTTTTTTATTTTTTTTCTGCAAATCTGTTGGTCATGTTCAGTAACATTCTTGCTTTAACACAGCAGAAAATGCCACACTGACGATTTAAATATCAGCTCTGCAGGTCATTTTTTTGTACCATGTACCTGAGATTTGTTCAACTCTTATCTACATAACTGATTATATAATCAGCAGTAAACTGTCTGTACGCATGTTCATATTGCATGCATTTAAGTCTTCTCTTCATTGGGTCTCCAAAATAGAAATCATTCTGATTCACTGGGAACTTATCACTGAATCACTAGAAATTTCAAACCAGGCAAATCAATTTTACCATCTCTACTCATAACATTCAAATAAAGAGCCCACTGGGAGGAAACATTATGAAAAATGAATGTATTATTTTCTCAATCAGCCAACTGTTAAGCCAAAAAAATGTTTTAGGAACACAAATGTAAGTGGAATTTCGTTTTGATTGTCATTCTGACATAAAACTACAAATGAAAATATCTTCCTGTGGATAGTTCAAAATGCAATGCATTGAAATACAAAATCTCTTTTTTAATCAACCTATTGTGATTTGATTTATTAGGAGCCAGAATTAGGATTGAAAAACAGCAGTCTAGTCAACAAACTCAAGTAACCTAACGATTACACTTTCCAGTTACATAACAGTTTCAGGTCTGGATCCATCATTTTTATATAGGCAATTGTTTGTTTTATGTAAGAAAATAATAATAGATTTTCTGACATGAAGTATTTCCTTTCACATTACCTGCATGGATTTTGTTTTATGAAAAACTTCTATGGCAGAAATGTGTTGTTTGTACATGGAAATTATCATAGAAATTGTGTCTGCCATCTGTTTTGTTGGAAATGATAGAGAAAAGCTGACTGAAGCATGCTGCAGTGTGTTGTAGGCACATTTATTATGGGAATTAAACACTTTTGTGACCTCTTTGACATGGGGGCATAACTTAGTGGGGACTGAGTGTGACTTTACAGGAAAGAGGTGATTACACATTGTGACTTATGCCAAAAATGTGTCAAAATTCAGGCATAAAAGTTATGACAATCCATAGTTGGCCTAAAAAGCTAAACAAGTCTAAAGTGATTTTTAGATGGAATTAACATTTATTGCTGGTGGGTATACCCTCTTAGTTATCTGCATAAACATACTTAAAAATTGAATGGTATTTCAAGATACGTATCCTAAAGATCAACACTATCTGTATTATTCACTGCAGTGCCCAACCCAGGTCTTTAACCCTTTACTGCCGGAGCCAGTTTTGGCCTTTGGCCTCTCTGACAGAGCCCCATTTTTGATTTTTGAAATCTGGAATGTGTCTCTTTATGTGAGAATAACTTTTTGGCACTTTAACCTATCCATGTGATTCAGGGACTGTTTTCTCGTGACACATTGTGCTTTAAGATCGTAAGAAATTTTGGTCCAAAAAGTCCTTGTTTATTTGTGAAAAATATCAAAGTATTGTGAAAAATGTGAAAAATTTACCGATTTCAAACTTCCAAAATGTCTGCGTGTAAGACAGATTATTCCACTCAAAATAGTTTATAACTAGCATCTACCATATGTCTACTGTAGCTCGGCATAATTTTTTTTAAATATATATTTTTTATGACATTAGGGGGCTTAGAAATTTAAAAGTAATTTTAACATTTTCAAGAAAATTTGCAATATACATTTTTTTTAAGGACCAGTCCAGTTCTAATGTGACTTTGATTGGCCTGTATGTTAGGTACCCCCATAAAGGACTTCACCTAAGAAACTAAATTCCTTAAAGTATTCAAAACAGAATTTAGGAAGTTTATTAACCCATTAGGTGTTTCACAAGAATTGAAGCAAAGTGGAGGTGAAATTTCAAAATTTCACTTTTTTTGCAGATTTTCAAATTTTATCCATTATTCACAAGAACACGGTAGATATGTTCATGGAAATGCAACTTCATATTGATTCCCCAGATTCTGCCATTTTCTGAGACATCCCATATGTAGCCCTAGTGCGCTATTTGGCTCAACCACAAGCCCCAGAATAGAAAGAGCACCTACCGGACTTTGGGGTCTCATTTTCATTACGATTTTATTTAGGCAGCATTTCAGGTTTGCAGACGCCCTAAGGGGTTAAAACTTAATAAACTCCCCTAAAAAGACCCCATATTAGAAACTACACCCCTTTAGGAATATATCCAGGGGTGTAGTGATTATATAGAACCCACAGGTGTTTCACAAATTTTTTTAGCGTTAGGCTGTGGAAATGAAAAAAAGTTTGGCAGTACCCTACATGTGGATGTAAACTGCTGTTTGGGCGCATGTCAGGATGTCTAAGGGAGGGAGTGTTATTTGGCTTTTGGAACGCAGATTTTGGTGAGGTCATGTTGCATTTGCAAAGCCCCCAAAGTACCAGAACAGGTGACACCTTCCAGAAGGTTTTGAATTCAACACCTCTCAGGGATCTCATCTAGGAGTGTACTGTGCATTTTGGGCACACAGGTGTTCCATAGTTTTTTTTAGCATTGGGCCATGAAAATGGGGGGGGGGGGAGTTCCGCCATTGTTCCGCCATTGTTTTTTGGGCTTCAATTATACAGTGTTCGCCGTGCAGTGTAAATGACAGGATAACTTAACTTTGCAGGTCGGTATGATTGCAATGATATCAATTTTATATAGTTTTTTATGTTTTATTACTTTTACACAATAGAAATAGGTCTATAAAAAATTGCATTTTTATGTTGTCGAATTCTGACAGCCATAACTTTTTCATTATTCTGTATACGGAGCTGATTATGGGCTTTTTTTTGTGAGATGAGTTGACGTTTTTATTAGTACCATTATGGGGTGCATGTGACACTTTGATCACTTTTTATTAAGGTTTTTGTGAGGAATTTTGAACAAAATACAGCATTCCTGGTAGTGTTTTTTATTTTTATTTTTAACAGTGGTTACCGTGCAGTATAAATGACATGCTAGTTTTACTCAGAAGGTTGATACGATTACAGTGCTACTAATTTATTTTATTTTTTTATGTTTTACTGCTTTTACGCACAAGAAAAACACTTTTATTCAAAAAGGAAAACACGTTTTTGCATCGCCTTTAGTCTGAGAGCCATAACATATTTATTTTTGTATGGACGGAGCTGTGTATGGGCTTGTTTTTTGTGGGATGAGTTATCATTTTTATTGGTGTCATTTTTGAGGGGACAAGACCTTTTGATCAGTTTTAAATCCATTTTTTGGAAGGCAGGGTGAAGAAAATACTGCAATCCTAGTAGTGTTTTTTATTTTTATTTTTAACAGCGCTTACCGTGCAGTATCCATGATATGTTAGCTTTACTCTCTGGGTCGATATGCACAAACACTACCATGTACTCTACTTAAGCACGATGTATAGGTGTAGAGAACCCTTGATATAATGAAATGAAAGTTCTCGGGTATACCAATCAATTTAAACCAAAACAAACTAAAGGTATAACACCTAGAATAAATAAGATATACATAAAACACTCAACTTTTAATAAAAAATCAAATAAGGAATTGAGAAAGAAAAACGAAAGACACCCTCAAATATACCCTATAAAGACCTGTCTGCCGCAAAAAAATGGGGAAATCGCCCCAATTAACGGGCGCCCCCACACTGGAACTAAAACCTAAACCTCTGTTCCTAGGCTAATCTAAATGAAAAAAGAAAAACACATATACCCAATGGGAGTGCACAAACAAAAAAGTGTTGTGATAAATACGATACAACAGACAATATACGTTTGATGTCAATAATACTATGAATCTTGATGATGCGTCATAGGAGATGATCAAAGCGATAGTATTCATATTCAACGCGTTTCCCCCCTAGATACTGGGCTTCATCAGGGAAAAAATTGAAGTTGATAACATCAATACGGAACATTCTAAGGAAAAAATCAACAAGATGTATGCCAATAAATATAACTCACGCCCTTAATGTTGGGAAAACAGGGGCTGGTTAAGATTAGAGGACGGGTCCAGGCGAAGTCATGTACAGATCCCCGCTATCTGATTACTGAGACAGGTCCAAGCAGTAACAAATTCAGTGATGTCACACAAGCACATATATAGCAGGCAAATTAGACCAATTAAGTATCAGCCATTAGCACCTTTGACTACCACACAGCCCTGTATGCACACGCCAAAAAAACATGATACAAAGTGTTAGAACTAAAAGGTCCGGCATGCAATAACGGAACAAATGCCTCGTGCATGTGCAGTAGCGGGGAGGGGGAAAAAAACAAACAGTTAAACAAACTACATTGTGACCAGGGATGCAATGCCGCTGTTACCCGGCGCATTCGCAATGTGTAAGCGCCGACGGCCATATAATAGACTGCAATATAGCAGACAGAGCGAGGCTTGAATAAAGAAAATAAACATACAACATGGCAATGAAGGCGCTAAAGCAGTATTTTTATAATTATAAAAAGCGAGCATATAGAGCAAAATATTTGTATGCAGCCTAAACAGTTGTATAATTGTGATAAACCCATATAAAGATCCAAACTAAGAATCCTATAAAGTACTATAGAGTTCCAATTTGGTACTTTACAACGTGTATGATATACGAAATATGGCTAATTAATACTGAACCTAAAATAGAAAAAAAAAACAAACCAAAAAAAAAAAAAAACGTGGCATTGTGGCAGTACAAAGGCGCTATAATAGTGTACTATAGAAATATAAAAAAACAAGCATAGAGCAGGATACTTATGTGCAACTAACCAGATGAATGTTAGTAATAGACCAGTAAAAGGTACCAACCTCTGAAGGTCCAATGAGGTACTCAATAGATACAGTCAGATGTCATAGCCTATACATCACGTACCAAAAATCATGGCTTGTTGATACTGAATTTAATAAAGCAAAAATAATTATTTAACATACAAAGATGAATTTCAAATATGAATGATAAATGAAAAACTACTGGAAAGAAGATACATATAAATAATGGAGCACTATGGCACACCATACCACTATTAATACTGATGTGCATAAATATGTAATATTTAGTGAAGTGAACAATTTGCTAAATGTATGGTGGCAAAGACAAAAAATCATTGAGACCCGTTGGCTTCAATGATTTAAGACTTGAAGATGTGTCAAGGTTTTCCCGTTGTATTAGCTTTCGATCAAAGTTTCCCCCGTGGAGTGGTGAGACACATTCGATTACAGAAAAGGATTATAAAGCAAATGGGTTATCACAGGTGGAAGGTATTCTTATGGCTTGAGACCGGAGAGTCCGCGTTTATGTGATAATATCGCCAATCTGTTCTAAAATACGGCGTCTCAGTTCGATCGCTTTGTCTTTCCAAACATACTATGGACGGGACATGGAAAGTACACTGATATATGAACCTTTCAGTTTTGCAATTTGCATAATGTACATCTGAACAAAGGTACGGCCGTCGAAATACATGTGACTGAATTTAGGAGACGATCAATTAGCCCACATGCTTTAAAAACTCCCACATCTATACTGTACCCAACTGTCTTTTTTGTAGTCAACCACATTGGGATGGGAACGGGGAGGGGTATATAAACTTGTACAAGTCGAGTGCCATATTTCTCCCTATCCTGAATGTAATAGCGGGTGGCTGGATCAACAAATTGGGATATATAGGGTCTGGGTGAAGCAAAGGCCAAAACTCCTGATGATAAAGAGAGCGAAATTGGAAGGACGCAAGATCAAAGGTGACAATAATACGTGTGGACTCCACTAAGAGTAGCTATATAACGCGAATGAACCTGAAGAAATGAATTTCTATCAGTATCGCGTGCAAATGGAGTATGCCTGATGATAAAACCTTTTTTGGGTAACCTCGCTCTATAAAATCTTGTTTTTAATCGAGCCAGCCTTACTTATTTGTTATAGGCTTTAAGGATGATCCAATTTCTGCGAGTTCTAAGGTATGGCTCACTTTGGAATACCCTGTTTTAGGTAGGGAACGCTGGATGGAACTCTCCCTTTAAGGAAGGCTGTTTCCTGCAGTTGGCTTTCTAAAAAATGGTTGTCTCCAACAATTCCCATCATTAGATTTTCTTATACAAAAGGTCAGAATTACTAGCTCACGGTGTTGATTTCGAAGTGAACTATTAACCTAGGAGTTTGGACGTTGAGGCTCTCACATAAAAAGAGAAAGTTTCTCTATCACCTGACCACAGTGATGGATGATGTCATCAATATAACGTCCCCAGAAAATGATATTACTAACAAATTTTTTATACAATTCCTGAGGAAGGGCTAGGTGCTCTCCCACCAGACCAGGGAAACAAATTAGCATATGTGGGGGGCCACTGGGGTCCCATGTGTGTCTGTGCCCTGAGGCTGGGGTTGGTAGTTACCTTCCATCAAAAGTGTGAAAAAATGGTTGTTGTGTCAGGATAAACCGAACAAGAGCTTCAACTACAAAAGTATTTGTGTGTCTGTAAGGAAGGCATACTCCTTGTGGCCAGGTAATATTCTACAGCACCCAAACCTCCTTTCATGGGGGATGGACTGTAGAGAGCCTCAACGTCAATGCTGCATAACCAACGTCCTCCTCACTATCAGCAATCCATGTGTGTTTTAACAGCAGGGTCAGTGGTATTCCTAATGTACGAGGGAAGGGACGGTAACGATTCATGGTGCGAAGTATTTTATCAACATAGACGAATCCACATTTTGGGTCAGATTTATTTATGCCTGAAATATAGGTTTTGAATATTTAGGGGGACACCCCCTTATGAACCTTAGGAAGGCCATAAAAAGGTAGATACCTGGAGGGTGTGCTGGAAATAAGAAATTGTACTCATTTGTAATCAATGATTTTAAGGATAAAGCTTCAACCAGATACTTTTTGAGCTGGGGACAGAAATTTTGTTGAAAGGATTGGAGTCTAATAAATGAATAGCCTTGTTTATCACTCTAATTGTAAGGCACTGTTTTTATAGTCAAGGATGGTTAAGAATGACAATATTCCCGCCTTTGTTCGGCGGAATTTGATAGTAATAGACTTATCCTGTTCCAGATTTTTAAGTGGAAGAGTATTCATCTTTGGTGAGATTGAACCTTCTCTGGGTCAAAATCTCATTTGTGTGTATTTTCTCAATTACCAGTCACACACCCTTCTTAACAAAAGCATATCGATATTAACATCAGAAAATGGAGGCATTTTAGTACTCTTGGGTGACAAGAGAAAATGGACCCAAAGAGCGATTCTTTCTCGTTGTCCTCCAGTCTATAGGTCCACAGGGTTTGTATCCCCATAAGATCGGTGGAAACCACACCAAGAGATGCACACTGTCTGTTCTCTTTATTTAAAAAACTTCTTCCATTTAAGTTGCGAGCAAACAAATGGATATCTCTGACCCACCCAAAAAGATTCATTTGGAGTACTAGGCACAAAGTGAAAGACCTCTACTTAGTACGGAAAATTTCACCCGGAGACAACTCTCTATCAGAAAGATTGTAATATTCGTGGTAAGGTAAGAAGTGACCTGGACTGGCTTTACCCCTAATATCATTAATTGCCCGTCAGAATCCTCTCTCTAAAAAAAGAAGAGGGTGGTAGGTTTGGACTGATGTTGAGGGCAGAATGCTCCTCGTTGTCAAAGGACCTGCTGTGGGTAGATGGACAAAAACATAGAAGACGGAGAGTTGGACCAGAGTGAATGGACACCGATGAAAATACTGTTAATTGCATTTACAGCACTGCCACATTTCTTTTTCTCCCCACCATCCCTCCGCGATTGTTTTGGGCGGCATCCATCGGGCAGCGATTTTCCACGGGGAAATGCGAGTTTGATAAGGGGACCTGTTTAAATGTACGATTTTGGTGTACGTCTTGATTCTGAATCAGGAGTGGTCTGTATCAGTGGAAAGGAAAAATATCTGTACCACTATTATTATTCTATGATTGTCTGTTAGAGCTCCAGACACTAAAGCCCGGTTTTCCCTAAACTCGGCCAATCGCGCGACGGAATTGATTTATGTTTTCTCGTCTTTGAGATGGGATTGTTAAATTTGTCAATATTGTTTTGAGAGTTCCAGTTCTTTCTGGTTGAATTCTGGTTCACTTTTCGTGTGAGCACAGTTACAACAATGTCCTTTAACGTTCGATATGCTCTCTCTAAATATTCTTTTCTTCATCCACAAGAATATTCATTAAAACGCAGGGAAGAGGAAGTCGCCCTCCTGTCCCAAACGTCGCATTAATTCTGGGTTTTAGATCTCAATTTGCCGGTACAATTCGGGATCCTAAGCCTTTCGGAACTATATTATTTTGATATAGTTTTCCAAAGATTTAAGCTCCCACCATGATATAATGTACAATCCGATATTTCACATTTACAATCCTTTAAAAAGTTGGGACAAAGGTAATATCACTTTTTTTGACTAGCTGATGTATTCTTTATCTGAAAAAAACTCCCTCCACCTCAGTCAGCCATTTATCACAAACCCAAGGGGGTTAAGGTAGTGTGCCATAGAGACCCAACAAGGAGAATATACTAGGAATGAGATATTTATATATTTTTTTCTATTATGAAGTACTTAAAAACAGTATTTTATTGTGTAAAACAATATTTATGCATCGCTATCTTCTGAGAGCCATAAGTTTTTAATTTTTCCGAATACAGAGCTGTATAAGGACTTTTTTTTTTTTTTTGGGGATGAACTGACGTTTTAATTGACACCACTTTGGCATTTATATGAGTTTTTGATGCTTTTTATTCCATTTTATGTGCTGCGGGATGAACAGAAATCACAATTTATTTATTTTTTTACGCCGTTCACCGTACGGGTTAATTAACGTGACGTATTTATAGGGTGGGTCATTACGTACGTGGCAATATCAAATATGGGTACTTTATTTATTTTTTTAACTTTTGCCGTTTGTAAAGGAGAAAAGGGCGGTGTACGTGTTTATTTTATTTTTTGTGTTTGCATTTTACATTTTTTACCTTTTTTTTTTTTTACTTTTTCACTTTTTTTTGTAACAGCAACTCTGGCTGAGTTTTAATTTGCCAATCATTGTATTATTCATGTTGATTATCTTCTTTTACATTAAGCATCCAAAACATTGTGTGAACCCAGCTTTAAATGTTTTTATACTGCAAGCTATATTGTATTTATGCTCTTCAACAGTAGAATGTTCTATGTTCCAATCCTATGTGTTGATGATGGCAGTTGACTCCAGTGCAGACTGCTCTCTTTCCTCTTCCAAGATCTGTTCAAGATGACAGTGCAGAACTTTCCTACAAGTAAATTTCCGGTATGCTTTACAGCTAGGAAGTTCACTCCCACTCAGCTTGATCACTGGGAAAAACATTGAGCCTCATGCATGAAAGCTATCTACATCTAATAATTTCTTTGTTGCCCATAGCAATCAATTAGAGCTCCCCTTTCATTCTTCCAGAACACTAAATGAAATGAAAGGGGAGCTCTGATTGGTTTCTATGGGCAACAAAGAAAGTTACATAGTTACATTGTTACATAGTTAGTACAGTTGAAAAAAAGACATGTGTCCATCAAGTTCAACCAAGGGTGGGGAAAATGTGGGTGAAGCGAGAGAGACAAGGACTTCAAGCCCTGCCTCCCCAGTGATGATTGCCCTGGAACCCACAAGGCAAGAACCAATGTGCTTCAGGAAAGACCTCATCTCTGACCCCAGAGCCTCCACCAGCCAGGATCCAGAATTTTACATAGCTACATACGCATTCATATTCTTTAGTAAGTCTGAGACCTAGACTGTTTTAAGACATGTCCCCCATTATGTCAGCCCAGCCAAAGATTAGAGCAATTTAAAGGATTGTGCTAATTTTCAGATTTTATATAAATATAGCTTTTTAGCAGCAACGAACATCCCTGCCAAATATGTTCTAATATATTATAATATCAATTTCCTATTAATTTTAACATTATTATTAACATTTTACTAACAAAAAGTGAACAACATTGCATTTATAATCAGAACCTGAAAATCTGATCTTATTTTTACCAAAATGACATGTCATTTAAAGAGTGGATCCCAACATGGTATAATTTAATGGCACAGACAAATATGCTGCAGAGTCTGCAAATCTTGACATAGACTGGCTGTAAATTTCACTCTTTGCAATGCATTCAGCTTGACACATCACATGTAAATCCACCCTAACACTCAGGGCTTTATTTCTTGGAAAGTTCTAAATCTAACCAAGAATGTGTCCATTCAATAAGCTAACACAGATTTTAAAATTTGTTTTAATGAAGTTAAATGGGTTTTATACAGTGATAGGCAGCCCCAGGACACAGAGCTGACAAAAAACTGAGGCAACACTTTCACAAATACAAACACATACTTCCCAACTTTCAAAAGCAAGATCGACAACATTTTTGCCTACAGTCCCTACAACCTGTCTATACATCTGCACAATGCTTTTCTCCTATGACCCACTTTGACACCATCACTCACGATACACTTTCAACACTTCTCTCTAAATCCCACCTCAGCACCTGTCCTTTCGACCCAATACCATCCCATTCAACCTAACACTAAACTCTGGTATCTTCACCTCCTCCTTCAAACATACAACAGTCACATCTATCCTCAACCCATCTTCTTTATCTATCAATCCATCTCTCTAGTATAATAAGCGGGTCATAAATAAGGTGCATTCTAGCACTAGGAGGACATTTCTGGATCTAGTATACCACTTTCAAAGTGGTTTACCTGTTCCAGCAGTAATGTGCCTAGAATTGCCGAAGCACAGCTATAAATCTATAGCTTCGTACAGTTCTAGTGCGCTCTGGCTCCTGCACACCCCCAAGATCGGGCGCATTTCAAAGTGCCGCTTGCTCTCTGCAATGCGCCTGATAATGGTGTTCGAGAGGCACTTCAGTGAATCAAATGGGGCTACGCCGGATGTCTGGCTGAAGATACACCAGACTTCTGCCGCAGCCCCGTTCCTACATGTTCCGTTCCTTAGTGTCTCTCAATATGGCACCACCTCCTCCTCTTGCCATCTTTCTGTTGGGGTAACCCAAGGGTCATTCCTGGGCCCACTACTATTCTCTTTCTATACCCTTGGCCTCGGTGAACTCATAGAATCACATGGCTCCCAGTACCATTTATATGCTGACAACACTCAAACCTACATCTCAGGCAAATATGTCGACTCTCTGCTTTCTGGGATCCCAGAGTGTCTATCATCCATATGCTCTTTCTTCTCCTCTCACTTTCTCAAATACAATATGGAGAAAACATCATCTATCCCCCAACCAACTCTGCCTCCTTATCTGACCAATCTATGACAGTCAATGGCTCCATGCTCTCCCCAGTCCCATAAATACACTGCCTTGGGATAACCCTGGACTCTGCCCTGTCCTTCAAGCAACACATCCAAACCCTGACCACCTACTGCCGCAATCAACACCTGAAAAATATTTCCCAGTCAAATCAAGTCAAGTTTCTTGACTATGACTCCACAAAATTGCTTATTCATACCCTCATCATCTCACGTTTATATTATTGCAACATTCTCTTCTGTGGCTTCCATCTAGTATTCTTGCACTCCTTCAAACCATCCTTAACTCCGCTGCCAGACTGGTTCGCCTCTTTCCTCGCCACTCCTCTGCCTCTCAACTCTCCCAATCCCTTCACTGGCTACACATTGACCACTGAATTCAGTTTCAGCTGCTAACAATGACATATAAGGCTCTCCATAACCTGACTCCCACATACATGTCTGCACTAATCTCGCAAAAGCTCCCCTCAGGCAATCTCCGCTCCTCACAGGACCTTCTTCTCTGCTCTCCTCTTCTCAGCTCCTCACAAAACCATCTCCAGGGCTTCTCCCATGCATCCCATATATTCACTTCGCCAACATATCAGACTCTCCACCACCTTTACTAGTTTCAAAAGTGAATTGAAAACCTTTAGCTTCAGAATAGCATACAAACTACAATAATACAATAACCCTTGTGAAAATTCCGAAATTTAAAAAAAAAAAAAACCAATCTCCATCCTTCACCCTTCTGTTTTTCCCCTTCTCCATTGAAAGATTGTAAGCTCTTGAAAGGCGGGTTTCCCTTTCCTACCTTCCCCTCCCCAGTTGCCATTTTAGTGAAAATTTTGTATTTTTCTTATATTATATTTGTCTTATATTATGAACCTGAACCTCTTGACTAATGGTGCTCGAAAATAAATAAATAATAATAATTAAGCTACATCTACAGAAAACAAGAAAAAAAAAAATAGAAATACTTCTCCGTAGGTCAGTGTAGTATTCATCAGTATGTAAGAAACTGTCCTATATACAGCATATATATATAGTCACATCTATATACACATACACTACAATTTGTGTTTACTGTACATACTACCCCAATACATACATAAACCTTAACACCCACATATCACATACATTTCACTTTGCACACACACCACACACAATCCCACTTTTTTAAAACCCCTTAACACAAAACATATACCACTACAGTCAGGGGGCAAAACACACAACACCACTTTATATAATATTTAAAATTAAATATTATAAAATATTTATAATATATTTATATAATTTTATATTTTTATGTTGAAAAACGTTCACTCGTGTTCGGCCCCCATTTTGGGCCCCGGGCCTGGGGGACCCCTCTCGTTGGGGGATCGCCGCTTTGGAAAAGGAAAAAGCAGGTCGACAACGGTTTTTCCTTTAAAATTTGGGCTTCCGCCAGCTTTATTCCCAAAAAAGGAAAAACCTTTATAAGAAAAACAAAATAAAATCCTGGGCCCGTCCGCCACTAACAAAAACATACGGGAGAGTCCCTCTCTGGGCCAATGGTCTGGGTCTATTTACCCCCCCTCACAAAAAAGTACTCACACTGTCAATTTTGCCCTTGGGGCCGGGGTTTCTTTTAAAGCCGGGGGGGAAAAAACCCAGGATACTCTCCGGGGACAAGGGTTTGCAGGGTTTCCTCCACGGGCTGTGAGCCAAAATTTCCCCCCTTGGTATACTGAAGCCCCGGGATATTTAACAGCCCTTTCAGCTGAGAAACTCCCCCTAATTACCCCCTGAGAAAATTAACCCCTGGTTCCCCCTTGCCAGATTTCTGACCTTCCTCACTGACGGCAGAAAAACTTGGAAAACCCCCATAACTTGGAACTCAGCTGCTGCAGAACACCCTAGTGGGGGGGAGAAATGGGGATCTTCAAAGGGGTCGAACCCGCCACAAAACCCTCCCCTTTGATAAAGGCCGTGGGCCTTTTCACCTTGCAAAAACCCCTTCCTCAGGGTCAAAGCCCCTTTTTGGGGTACCCCACCCTTTTGCAAGCATAAAGCAGCGGGTTTTATTTTTGAGGGAACGGTACTTTCCCCCGGGAAAGGGTACGGAGTCATCCCCCAAACCCTCAAATTCTCCTCTTTTCCAGCTTTTGGGTGACTTTCGGCCCCACCCCAATTTAAAACACCTATGTTGAAAAACCCTGTTGCTAAGGACAACGCCTCCCTAACCGGATTAGGTTTTCTTTTTCCCAAGAGCCGGGTTGATTAAACTCCCGATTATTTCTGAATTCCCTACCTTTTTGCCCTGGGTAACCCCCTTCCTAAAACCCCCTTAGATCCCAAAAGATAAAGGGAATCCATACCCTGATATAATGCATTTTCCCCCAAGCACTCATTTAAAGCTATTTTGGGAAACCCGCCGGTCCCCAACCCTTTTCCCTTTTTCTAAACCTAATAAAAAGCTAAAAAAACTTGTCCTTTTCCCCTAAACCGCAAAACTAAAACCACTGTTGTCCACCCACTACCACTGGGGGGCATCTGCGACCTAAAAACGTTACACCCCAATGTTCACACAGTGTGCTCTGTTCAGGGGTGGCCCCCTTTGGGACCATCTGGAATCCGGAGCTTCAAAATAAAACTGCGGGGCTTTTATACTATTGGACTTTTTCCCCCCGGAAAGGGAGTTTTGGATACCTTGTTGAAACTGGAAACCCAAACCTTTAGCTCCCTGGAATGATGTGTTAACCCTTTTTCGTGGTTATCTCTCACGGGAAAACCACATCCTCTACAGTATTTCCGGCGCTTTTAAACCCCCAAAAAACCCTTGGGGGCATCCCTAAGTTAGATTCCCCTTTCCGGGCGGGGAGCCGTCTTTCCAAAAAAGCTAGTTCACTCTTTACACAAAAATTCATTATTGTCCGGGGGGAAAACCTTTCCCTGGGAAAAACTTCCCTCATTAGCCCTGTCTAACTGACTTTACTGCAGTCATGTGGGGGGTTTTTCCCTTCACACCCCCCGAGGGGGCAGACGCGTCTGACTGCTACTGGCACCCCCCTATTCAGACAAAAGCTTTTTTCAAAAAAAAAAAACATTTTAAAATAGAAACCCTCAGCAGGCTTTTACTTTGGGAGCCCCATCGGGACTTGCCAGTCCCCCCCCAACGGGTCCAGAAACTGCTTCCTGGGTCTTCGGGCCCTGGGGGGCAACCTCGGGACCTCCGCCCAAACCCCCGGGCCAATTTTCTCACACAATTCATGGTATTTTTTAACAGTGTAAATTGATGTTTTCATTAGTAACAGGAACAGTTTTCCCTTTTTCCCAAAAAACGGGTTTCTCCACGTTTTTGGGAAATTTTCCCGGGGCCCCTTCGGGGACCCCTCTTGGGGGCCCAGTCCTCAAAAGGGACAGAGGTGGGATTCCCCCAAACCTGGAACCCCCAAGTTTCGGGGGCTGGGGAATTCTGTGGTTTCCCTGATGAGAAAAAAAAGTCAACAAAAATCTGCTGCTGTGGGGCTCCTCCAGCGGGAAATCCCTCTTCTCCCCCGGTGGCGGCGGTTCCCTGTGGATAAAAGTTGGTTGCCCTTGGAAAAGCAGCTTTGCAGGAAAATTTGGGAAATCCATTTTTTCTGGGGGGTATATTTATAAAGTCCTGTTTGGTATTTGACTTGTTAATCGGTGGGGATTTGCCCCCCCCCATTCTTAGGGACTTTAGTCGGGGGAAAATTTTGGAAAATCCCTTTAGGCAGTGGCAAAACCACATCCGGGGGGGGAAAATGACCAAAAAAAGGGGGACCCCTTCACCCTATTCCCCCGCTTCCCCCCAAAACCCCCCAAATGAGGAAAGTCTTCCCCCAATAGGGAATCCAATCCAGTCCCTCACTTATTTAAAAATTCTATGACTGACAGCCCCCAATAAAAGTTTCACAAAGCATGGCCACCTTTTTACCGTTTTTGGGGTCAAAGTTTTCAAAAATGGTACACTGCCCGGACGCATTTTTGGAGGCTGGTTCCCCGGGGTAGTCATCTAAAAAGGACAGTTTTTTTCCCCCCACCCCTATTGCCCAGGGTCCTTACTGCAGTTTCTTTTTCTGGCCTAAACCAGCCCCTTTCTGCGGAAGAATGGGTTGCTCCTGGAAACATCAAAAATCCAGGTCTCTTTTTGAATTGCCTTACCCCGGGCCCGGGGGTTTTGGCGGGTTTAAAGGGTTTAGGGAGGAAAGCTTGTGGGGGCCCCCCCCTGGGGGGTTTTAAACCCAAAAACATGCCTGTTTAAACCCCACCAAAAAAATTTGGTTGGTTATGGTCATCTGGTGTTGTTTGGGTAGGGGCCCGGTTTTAACCAGGGGGGGGCCAAACCCAAAAAAGGGGGGGCAAAATTAAAGGGGGGGGATCCCCCCCTGAACCCCAAAAGGGACTTTGATTCCCTTAATGCGACCCATGTTTCCCCCAAGTGGAAAATTTTCAGACAGCGCCAGTTCTTTCCAGAAAACCCCCCACAGTCCCTGTGTGGGGGGGTCTGGCCCTTTTTAAAAGCGGTTTTCCCAATTTTTTTGCAGCTTTTTTGGTTCAGCAAACCAGTCCTTAAAGGCAATTTCATTTTTACAAAAGCAGTAGTGGTTTTGCTGCGGGCCCCTTTTTCTCTTAAAACCCCGCAGCCCCAACCCGGGTGAAAATTAAACCAGCCCAAATGGTTCACCCCACTCTTGTGCCCATTCAATTGTGCCAAACAGGCCAAATTTCGTGCGACTGTGCCCTTCATTTAAACTGTTTAGCCCTAGGCGGTGTCCCCATCGCATACCTCCCCCCCATATTTTAAGCTTAAATCGTTTTGGGGCCCAACCACCCTTTGGCCCCGGCCGGGGGGGACACTTTTCTCTGGGATCGCCGCTTTGGAAAAAGGAAACAGCAGGTTGACCCAGGTTTTTAAATTAAATTGGTTCCGCCACCCTTTTTTCTCCCACAGGAAAATTTTAAAACGGAAAAACAAAAATAAAACCCTGGCCCGCCCCAGCCAAAACTAAACTTTACAAAAGAGCCCCACCCCTCTAGCAATGGTCTGGGTCTACTCCCCAGCCCCCCCAAACATGTACTCAAATTTGTAAAAATTATAGCCCTTTGGACGGGGCTTTCTCCAAGCGGGGGGGAAAACCCCGGTTTAATCTCCTGGAAAAGGACTGCATGCGCCCTAAAATAAATGTGGCCACAACCCCCCCTGGTTTTGCTAAAGCCCCAGGCTTTTTAAACGGGGCCCTTCAGTGAGCAACTTTCCAAATTTTCCCCCTGAGAAATTTTAACTTCGGGGAAAACCCCCCCCCCCCCCTTGCCTAACCCCCCCCCCCCCCTCCCCCCCCCCCCCCCCTTGGGATTTACCCTCACGACAGGCAGAATTGGTAAACCAAATTTTGGGAAACTCGGGGCGGGCAGAAAAAATTAGTGGCGGGAGAGGAAATTAAAAAGGGGGCCCCAAAAAGCCCTTTATTATTTTTTTTTAATTATTATTATATAAGGTTTTTTTATATATATTATAATATATATATTACGGGCATAGGGAAAAAGTTTGGGAAATTCCCCTATTAAATTCTTAAAAATTTTTTTTGTTTTAAATATTTGGGTTTTTGGCAACAGCCATTTAAATTTTGATATTTTAAAAAAAAACGAGGGACACATTTAATTTTTCCCGGATTAAAATGGGGTTTTTATTTTACTAACAAAAAAAATGTCCCAAAAATCCCTTTAAAACCCAAAATTTTTTTAAACCTGGTCCCAAAAATTTTGGGGAAACCATTTCATTTTTTGATTTGAAAAATTTCCCTAATATTTTTCCCCTTTGACTTTCTGAAGCACAACCTTGGTTTTGTAACCCTAAATGACTTTAAACTTCAAGCCAGGTTTTAATCCAATGATGAAAAAAAGGTATTTAAGGGGGGCCCTTTTTGCCCAGTTGTTTCTTCTTTTTTGAATCCCCTGGGGAAGAGGGGAGCATCGGGGGCCCCCCCAAAAACAACCCCTCAAATGATCGAAAAAAAAAATTGTTCCCAAACAAAAGTTGTTCCCGGGGAAAAAGGGATAAAAAAAATTTGGGCCCTCAGAGATTTAAAACCTGTTTTTTCCCCTACTGTAAAGGGAACAAAAGAAAGGAAAGGGCCCAAAGGGACCCCCCCGGGGGAAGTTCTTTTTTAAGCCCAAAAAGTGGCGGGGCCAAGAAAAATAATCAAAAAGGCAGAGAAAGAAAAAGGGTTTAGAACAGTAAAAGGAAAATTCCACAAAACCCCCCCCAAAAGGGAGTTGCGGCTTATCTTTTTTTGCAGTTTTGTGCACTGTGCATGGGTTTTAACAATACGCACACTTTCCCCAAAAAGGGAAAGAAGCTGTATGGCAAAAAGGGGTGATGCAAAAAAACCCGTTTTTGAAAGCACCCCCACAAACGGGAGTCGTCTGGGTATGCAAAAGAAAATTTTGGGAAACAAGGATTTTTTTTTGGAAAAAAGGCCCTTTGTGGTTTGATGAAAAAAAGATTGAGTTGTTTGGTCTTACAAAAAAGGCGTTATGAATGGTGTCCCAAAAAAACGCATTAAAAAGAAAAAAAATTGTTTAAAAAATGAAAAATTTTGGTGGAGGTTCCACATGCTTTGGGGCTGTGGGCCAAGGCCGGCACCGGGAATCTTTTTAAAAAGTTGAGGGTCGCATGGATTCAACCCCAGAAATCAGCAGTTTTCTTCGGAAATAATGTACAAAAATCCAGTGATGAATTTAAAGTTACACCCGGGGATGGATATTTCAGAAAGGGCCCCAATGATCCCAAACACACCCCTTCCAAAATTACTCAGGCCCTTCATGCAGGGAAAAAATTACAATGTTCTGGAAGGGCCCATCCCGGGGCCCCCAGACCTGTTTACCCATTGAAAAAATCTGTGGGAGATTTAAAGGGTGGGCTGCCCAAATTCCCTCGGCGCCATCAAATTTAAACTAAAATTTGGAATTTTTTTGAAAAAGAAGAACTTGGTCAAAAATACCTTAAATCCGGGAAAACTGATTAAAAGAACGGAAGCAAATAGAGGCTGTTATTTTTGCAAAGGGGAAATTTACTTTTAAATTTTAAGTCCTTTTTGGGGGGGGGTGTTTTTCTTTGCAGCGGTCAAATTTTGATTTAATGCAAAATTGAACTTTTTTGTTTTATTTTTTTTAACCAAAAAAGTTTTTTTTTTAAAATTTAAATCATTTAACCGGGGTTGGTTAGATAAAACCAGGGTAACAGCCCAGATTTAGGCGGGAAAGGGCCTGACACAGAAAAAATGCAGTTCATTTCCAGCATAGATGTCTTTTGTGGATGGATCTGTCAACTACGGTTTTGTTGATTAAAAATTTTACAATGTACTTTTTTAAGGGAAATGGAGTACTATGTCGATTTCCACTTTAAAAAAAACACAAATTTCCCAAGTGGGGGTAATGCCAGTGGGAAAATGAACAGCCAGAATGGGGGGTGAAAAAAGGAAGAAGAACAAAAACCCTTAACCAGAAATTGACTTTTTGAAAAGAAAAAGAAAAGAACCCGTAAAATTAGAAAAAACTCATTTACTTTTCTTTTGTTATGGAAAGTGTTAAAGCGATTGCCTTTGGGGTACCCAAAACCGATGATAGTCGATATTTTCGGCCGCTATCGTTTGGGTTTTTCGATAGGGGGAGAGTTTTATGAGCGAGGGACCTTTAAAATTTTCTATGGGAGAAGCAACAAATTTTCCTTTTATTACACACCAAAAAAAGGCTGGAGAAGCGGGAAAATTTAACATCCAAAAACATTTCAAATGGATACGTGCTCCCTTTTGGGGAAAGGCACTTAGGTTAAAAAATCACAGAAAAAAAAAGTCACGGGGGACCATTCCCCCAATTCCCTGTCTTTTTAAAAAAACCCCTGCCCTTAAACATGAAATCACCACAAATTGAAAAGTGCCAGAGGCAGTTTTGATTTAAACCTAAATCTTATTTGAACTGGACATTGAATTACCCCTGTCCGGGGCCCAACAGAAATGAGCCCCAAAACCCCGTTGACCCCCCAAACTTTTAAAAAAGTGCCAGAAAAAGGAGTTTTTTCAAACCCCCCTTTTTAATTTTCAATGGGACTTTGCCCCTTATCCCTTTGCCCTGGGAAAACAGCTTGACCCCCAAAACCTGCAAAAACCCCCCAAACTTTTTAAAAAGTCCCGGAAAAAAAAGGAGTTTTCAACCACCTTTTTAGTTTCATTTGGAAATTGATTTTTACCTGTCCTGGGCCACACCCAATGACCCGGGGGCGGATTTACAGTGGGTGCGGTAAAGACCCCGGGCCCTGGCGCCCCGCCCATCTTTTTAAACACGCGGGGTTTTAAAAATCCCCTGAGGGAAGCCCCAATTTTTCAAAAAAAACTGTGTGCTGAACCCAGATTGTGAGAAAACCCGGAAAAGTGTCCCGGAACTCCAACCCCTTCCTCGTTAAAAGTCAATACCTGGGAGCGTTGCCCCTCCGTTTAAAGTGTGGAAAAAAATAAGTTTAACTTGGAAAAAACTGGTGGTTACGTCCTGTTACCCCCTGGTGCCTTTTTTTTGGAAATTTCTTTTTCTATTTTAAAAAAACGGTGGGGGGAAAAATTGGTCTTTTTTTCTTTGTTTATGTCCGTGCCCAAAATATCCATGTCCTCTGAATAACCTACTCGGGTCAAATTTTTCCTGTCCCTCCCTTTGTACAATTCAGGGGGAATTTTTTTTTAACAGTATTTTTTTCATGCAAATTTTTTTAAAAAGTACTTTAAAATTCTGGGAAAAAAAAATTTTTAAAAAAGGTTTAAACCCCAAAACCATGTCTTTGTTTCCCCTTTTTTTTCATTGTATTAATGGGTTGTCCAAATAAGGGATTGATAGCTTTTTAAAAAGATCTTTGCCAAAAAAAAAGTCATTTTGCAAATATGTGTCCTTTTTAAAGTTTCCTCCCTATTCCTGTTTCGACAAGCACCATAACCCTTAAAGCCACCCCCTTGAAAAATTGTAAAAGGAAAAAATGTCTGTTAGAAAAAACTTTTTTTTAAAAATGGGAAAACCTTTTATTTATAGTGAATGTCACGCAAATGCCCCAGAAATTAAAAAGGGCAGGGCCCCCTTGGGACCAAATTTTGGGACAATTGTTGAAGAAAAAAATGTCTTTTTGAAAAAACTTTTTTTAAAAATAGGACCTCTGTTAAAAAGCGGGCTGCAAAGCAAAACCCCCCAAAAACTTTAAAAGAATTTGGCCCCTTACCCACTTTGGACGATTGTAAAAGAAAAAAATGTCTGTTAGAAAACAAAAATTTTTGAATAGGCCTGTAGTATAGCTGCAGGCCAAAGCAAAATGCCCCCAAAAAATTCAAAGCGGGCCCCTTGACCCAAATTTGGACAATTGTGAAAAACAAATGTCTGTTAGAAAAAAAATTTTTTGGGAAATGGAAACCTCTAGTTTTTGTGCATGTCACAGCAAAATGCCCCCCAAAAATTTTCCAAAAGCATGACCCATGGGCCTCATTTTGACAATTGTAAAGAACAAATTTTTATTAGAAACAAAATTTTTTTCAAAATAGGACCTGTAAGAAATTGCTGCATTTCAAAGAAAAAATCCCCAAAAAAAAATTTAAAAGAATGACCCTGGAGCCACTTTGGTCAATTGTAAAAAACCCAAAGGGCTTTTTGAAAAAATTTTTTTTTTTATAATAGGCCCTTTTGTTTTGGCCCCCTTTAAAAAGAACCCATGACCTTAAAAAATTAAAAAAATTGACTTTTTAAACCCAAATAAAAAAAATTTTGTGAGGGAGAAATCCCAAATTAGAAGCCACATTTCTGTTAAAAAAAGGGGACCATGATTATTGTTTTAAACCCTAACAGCAAACATGAACCAAAAAAAATTAAAAAATATGTTCTCACCCAAACTATTAAAAATTGTGGGGGGAGAATCCCAAACTTAGAACCCACATTTCTTTTCCCAAAGGGAAACCTTAATTATACCCCTGTTTTCCCCAGAAAAACATGACCTCAAAAAAAATTGACAATGGGGAAAACTTCTTAAGATAAAGTAGTAAAATGGGAATTTGGTTTGTTGTCATGAAACCTTGCTGTTTTTAAACGTTCCTCACGGGAAAAAACCAGAAAAAAATGAAAATGTTGGGAAAAAGGAATAAAAATTGCAGTAAGAAATGATCATTTTTAAAAAAAATTTTCAAGAGGACCTTTCTGTTTGAAAGGAATGTGAAAGGACCGGCAAAATAATCGGTGACCTCGGGGGAATTTTGGGGGCCCCAAAAATTTATCAGAGATCCTTTCCCGATTCATTTTGAAGAAAGTTTAAACGATCCCCAAATTTCTGTGGAAAGCGGATGCGTTTGCGTAATGGGCTCCTTTCCCGGTGCTGAAGTTTCCCCCTCAGATATGACGCTGGCTGGCTGGGGAGGACAACACCTCTATGGCGTGATGAAACCAAAATGGGGCCTTCGTCCATTTTTGGGTACCCGAAGTCTATTGGGTCCCCGGAAAAACATGCAAAAACACGGTGTTGAAAAACCCCAAAATAGTCGGCCATGATCTTAAGCTGTTCCCCTGTTTTGTTGGGGTGTGCCTGCCTTTCATGCGTTGGGGGAGGTGGTAAACAAGTTTTCCAGAGGTCCAAACCAAATTTGGCTTCTTTCCACCTTGCCTGTGCTGCCGCTACGCCTTCTTGGCACTTACTGCTGTCCGTCGCTGAGGGGGTTCCACCCCTGACATTTGGGGAAAAAACCCTGAAGCCCCGACGAACAGATGTTACCACTTGATCTTTTTTTTTTTAAACAACCCAAAGGGCTCCATTTTTCCCGCATTTTTCTCTTATTTTTGGGGGGTGGGAAAGGAAAAGGGTGATTTTTTTTTTGTAAAGGGGATCCCGGAGGGGGGCCACCCAGTAATGTTGGTTTATTTTTTATGGCCTTAAAGCGAGGATCATGTTGGGGAAAAGGAGCTTCCCAAACCCCCTCATGGAGAGTGGAGCCTTGTACCAAGCCCCCCTGGGTCGGGGGGGGCACTAGCAAACTGTTTCCCCCATTTTCCTTTCCCCCCCCGCCCAAATTCGCGCCCCCCCTCTTTCCAAGGCAGGGAGTCCCGGGAAATCCCGGGGTTAGGAAAAACCCCTCCTCCTCCTCCTCCTCCTCCTCCGCTGCATCTGCATCCCCTTTAACACAGCCCTTGACTTTGTGGAGGATACCCCCCCCTGAGAGTTTGCCGGGGGCCCCCCTTTGCACTAGCTCTGGCCCCCGAACCAATGCCCCCCCCAAAAAAAAGGGCCCATGAAAAATTTTGAAACTGTTTGGGCCTTGTGGATTTTTACGGAAGAAAGGCTCCGTGTCCGATCTGGTCCGTCCCCCTCCCTCCGTCGCTGGGGGACCTGTTGTTTCAGAGTGTCCAACGATCGTTCCAGAACTAAGATCACCACAAAATTTCTCATGTGGGCAAGGGCATTGTCCCCAAGACCATTTTGGTGGGTTCTTCAAAAAATGGCAAGGATGGTGCAAACTCTTTCCCCTGCCCCCCACTCTCGGGGGTTCAACACCCCCAGGTCTGTACCGGGCTTTTCAGGCCATGTGTCACTTCGTACTTGGGGTAATTGGGATTTCCTGCTGCCACAATCGTGGAAAAACATGTGGAGGGTGGGAAATTTCCCGGTGTTGCCCCGTCAACAAAAGAGACGGTTGGGCGGGGAGGGGCCCAGCGACGTGCAAAGCAGCCCCGGCGGGGCGAAGAGGGTGCGAACGGCGGGAAATGCGAAAATCGACCTCGAGCCTTCTTTTAGCAGGGAGTCCAGACCCGGGTAGCTCTTTAGAAAAATTTTTGGACGACAAGGTTCATGACATGTGGCCCGGGAAGGGATGTGCCCCCAGCCCAACCCATCTTAAGGGCGGCCACAGATTTCGCCCCTTATCGCACACCCCCTTGCCTGGCACAAGGTTTTTGTCACCCAGCCCGCGCTCGGCTCGTTTTTCTTTTGACCGTCCAAGCTCCTGCCGTGTGTGGACGGTCTCCAAGGGGAGTTTTTTTTCAAAAAACGGCCCCGGGGTCTCTGGGAAAGTGATTTCCCCCAAAAGGACCTTGGGGGAAAAAAGCCCTGCACCATCCCTGCGGTTTTGAAGGGGGGTGCGCCGAGCCTGGGGAGCCACCCCGGGCACCCCCGAGATATCCCCAGCTCACAAAGTGAGCTGGGCCCAAAAGGGTATAGGGCCTTGGCCCTGCTTACTAGTAATGTTTTTCGGTGGTGAGATGGGAAATTTTCCCGGGCAAGATGCAGACAACGCGCTTGAAATTTTTTGATGACACGTGGCTGGCCCCCCGGGAGGGAAGGCTTTTTGGCAAAAAGAAATGCCTGCCCCGGATCTGGTAAATTTGGGGGCAGGGAGGGTCATTACGTGGGGGAACCCATCTGTGGGCCCCCAGAAGGAAAAGGGAACATTTTTTCCCAAAGGGCCCAAAAGCCTGGGCAAGGGCCCACATTCAGGCTTTGGCTTTGGGATGGGGTTTTGGGTTAAGTGTTTCTTCCCGTCCCAAAAACCCGGGGAAAACAGAAGGCTGGCTGCTAGGGTTTGGGCCCCTGTTTCGGCGTGCAGGTTTGTCAAAATGGCGGAAGGTGAAAAGGGGGAGGATGGGTCTCCCCCTGGTGCTGGTGGTACTCGGGCCCACGGGTGGAGGCTGAAACGGGCCCGGATTCCCCCCGATCATGACTCTGAGAGACAGGGGAGCTGAGGGAAAAACCCTTGGGGGGGGGTTGGGGGGGGGAGGAGGGGGTGGGGGAAAAGAGGGTGGACAGTGGGTTTTTGGGGGCCCCGGGGTCAGTCTGGCCTTTTTTGGCCAAGTGTTCCCTCCATTTCAACTATGAAATTCCCCTGCATGTGGACTAGACATGTGGTGGTGGTTAACCACTTTAAAAGGGTTTTTGCCTCTTTCTTTTGCGTTTACGGCAAAGGCGGCATTGCATGGGTGGGTGAATAAAGGCTTGCTCAAGGGAAAGGCCCCGGCTTGAGAAAGGGCCTGGACCCTTTTTTACGGGATAAGCGAGGAGCGGAGTTTGCGCTGACCGGTTTTTTTTTTCCCCCCCCCCCCCCCCCCGGGGAATTTATATCAGCGGACTTCTGCGAACCCCCCTCTCCCTTTTTTTGGCGGGAAAACCCTTTCCCCCCCCCCCCCAAATACCCCCCCCCCCTTGGCCCCCCCCCCCGTAAATGTTTAAGGCCCGCCCCCGCAAAAATTTCCCGGGGGAAAAAAAACGGATGGATCCGCAATGTCGTCATCCAATTTAAACATCCAAACTACACAGGGGCTTGGCGTCCCGACTTTCTGCTCCCAGAAGCTGCGGGCTACAACAAGGGGTACTCAAAGGGGTTGGACCGCCGGGGTTTTTGCCGATTGACCGGCTTTCCCTTTACCTCCTTCGGGTGGGCCCTCAGTAACTGGGGGTCAGAGCAGGGCCCAAAAACATCCTCTTGATCTTTTAACATGCCTTCTGGGCCCAACCCCTTTTGGGGATCAAAGAGGGCCCTTTAGAAAAAAATGGAAAAAAAAAAAACCCAAAAATTTGGGGGGGTTTATTTTAAAAAACCGGCGGTTGGAAAATTTGGGCCGGGTTCGTTGGATGGATGTGATGATGCTGATTTCGGGCATTTGTGGCCGTTAAAGCCCCGGGGGAAAAGGGGGTTAAAACTGGCCCAGAAAGCAGGTTGCATTTTAAAACCCCCCCAAGGGCCAGGGGCGGGGATGTTCGTTACTTAGATTCACCAAAGGCCCCGACCCGCGATGACAGGCCCGAAGGTCCTGAACTGACGATCCCCTGGCATGCGTGTTGTGCCGCACGGGGAAAGGGGCACCTTTCTCGTACCCCCTACCTCCATGTGCTACCCCCCCTTTGCCCCGCTTACCACCCCTGCATTTCGCTTTCCCTGTTCAAAAAATATAAAAATTTGAGAAGGGATGGAATAAAATTTTGGGAAAGTCTCTTATTAAAAGAGGGAAAAACACCCGTATTCTCAAATCCCTCTAATTTAAAAAAAAATTGCTGGATTCAAAATTTTTAAAGCAAAAGGTTTTATAACAAATCTGGGCTGGGCAAAAGTCCAAAAAACACCTGTCTGAACTGTATATGGATTTAAAAAACGGTATTTTTTGCACCTTTCTTTTTACCGTGGTGAATTAAAAAATTGCTGTTTTAAGATTTACTAGATGCTGCGTCAATGAACAATGGGGTGTGCCAAAAAATCAAAAAACACCCTAAAATGTTATGTTTTGGTATAATTTAAAAGATATTTTTTGCACCTTTCAATTTACCCGTGGTGAATATAGAATTTGCTGTTTTAAGATTACGTAGATGCTGCGTCAAGGGAAAAAGGCCGGGTGCGCAAAAATCAAAAAAAAACGTAACTGGTTGTTTTGGTATAAATTAAAAGATATTTTTTGTAAAATTTCATTTCACCCGTGGTGAATTTTAGAAAATTTCGTTTTAAAATTTTTCGTAGATGCTGGTCAATGAACAATGTGGGTGTGCAAAAATAAAAAAACACGTAACTGTTAGGGTTTTTATTTTAATAAACGGTATTTTTTTTCACCTTTCAATTCAACTGTGGTGGTTTATAGAATTGCTGTTTTAGGATTTACGTGTGCTGCGTTTAAAAGAACAATGTGGGTGCCCCCAAAAATAAAAAACCCCGTAATGTTTTTGTTTTGATATTTAAAAAACGGATTTTTTGCCCCTTTTCAATTCACTGGGTGAATATAGAATTGCTGTTTTAAGATTTACTGATGGCTGCGTCAATGAACAAAAGTGGGTGCGCCAAAAGGTTTAAAAACAATAATGTTATGTTTTGGTATAATTTAAAAGGTATTTTTTGCACCTTTCAATTCACCCGTGGTGAATATAGAAATGCTGTTTTAAAGGGTTTACGTAGTTGCTGCGTCAAATGAACAATTCCCGGGTGCGCAAAAGTCAAAAAACACGTAAAATGTGATGTTTTCGTACGATACACGTATTTTGGCAAAACAAACAAACCTTTTTTGGGCTAAAAAGAAAATTTCTGGATTTTAATTTAACTGCAAGGGGGTATTTCAACAGTCACAGGTGTAATGGGTTAAAAATTTAAAAAGAAAAAACCCATTCTGAAATGTATACTGATAATAAAAATGGAGTTTTGAGCTAACAAAGAGAAACCCGCAGTTACTTTGAAATGATGTGTATCCCCAAAATAAGTTAAGGTGCCCAAAAATTTCCCGGAAATATTTCAATAGCAAACTGTTAGTAATTAAAAATTTTTTCCCCTAAAAAATGTCTACTCTAAGTCTTGGGGGAAAATTTATTAAGTGTTTTTATAGATAGAGCTTGTCTGTGTTTCGCCCGCCCCCCCCCCCCACCCACCGCCGTGAATTTTTAAAAAGGGGAGATTTTGCTTTAAAAAAACTCTAGCTTTAAAAAAAATAAAATCTTCAAAAAACTCTAATCTAACTAAATTGGAAGGATCAAAGTTAATTTAGAGATTTCTCTGTGCAGAAATAGACTAATTTGCTGAGCTGTTTTGGGCCCAAAGGGGGGAGGGGCAGGTCCTATCCCTATGAGACGCTGAGAGACCGAGGATGAAACAGGAAAGCTGTTCTATGTTTTAAAAAGAGGGCTTTTGATTTTTCCGCCTAATTTGCAACCAAACCACATTCCCGTTTATGACGTGCACAAAACATCTAAACCCCGCTCTATTTTTGTAATCGATTTTTGGCCGCCAAAAAATTTCAGGGGAAACCCCCGAAAAGGCGCGGTTTTTTAGATGATGCACAGATTTTAACCTTTAAATTTTTCGCATGA
>JAODAL010008622.1:0-116406 GCA_025379985.1 Phyllomedusa bahiana | reverse complement strand
TAAGGTCTCCCTTTGTTTTCGGAACTTGTTCACTATGTAATAAGGTAAAGGAAAAGGAAAAAGGAAAAAGATAAAATATTCCCAAGTCAGTTGAAAGCCCACAGAGATAGAAAGAAGTTAAGTTTTACATGTTTACTCGAATTGTGAGACACAATTAACCAAAAAAAGAAAACATTGGAGATTGCAAATACATTAAAATCTATGGGGCACAAAGTCAAAACACTGTCAGATGCTTGAGCACTTTGGAATTTTACTACTCGGGGACTTATTTTGGATTTAATTAGGTATTCATAGCATGTTAATAAATCCTTGGAACAATGCAAAATGCAAAAGTAAGTGTCTCTTGTTTAGAGATTTGATTTTTGAATGAATTTTCAAGAATTTAATTGCAAAGCAAAAAAACCATTTGGAATGTGTATTTGGCTATTTTGCACATGATTAAGCCGGTTATTACAGGAAGATTGAAATGTTATCATGCGTTACTTTAAGTAGCAAACAGAAGTGACTTTGATAATAATGACCCTCTCTTGATCAATTTGGCTCACAGTATAAACTGTAGGCAATGTCCAAAAATAATGATTAAATCCAAATATGCAAATTCTGATTTTCTTTTCAAATTTTCTGTTTTGTATTTTTTTTTTTGCTCTTTTTAGGGGATGTTTGGGTCGATTTCATAAGAAACATATCTAGGTAGTAGAAGATGAGATGACCACAGTGAATTTATTGCCCTTATCAGCTATGCTCACCATTACCTTAACATCTTAGTACTCTCTCCTTCAGTCTTTGTGACTATTTTAATACAATTTTTTTTTTTTTTTTGAGTTCTTAGACTATTTAACCCCTTCTTACCACATGGTCCTAATTTATTATCTCTTCATTACTTTTCTCTCCCCACCTTTCAAGAGCCATAAACTTTTATTTTTCCATCTACATAGACGTATGAGGGTTTGTTTTTGGCTGAAAAATATTTACTTTTTAATGATGAAATTGACCGTACAATATAGTATTGTGGAAACTGAAACAAAATTCTAAGTGGAGTGCAGTGTAGAAAAAAAAATATATCGTCGCTTTGTTTGTTTTTTCCACACCGAAATGTCCTGAAGTTTGTAATAAAGGAAGACGTTTGTTTGCGCTTGTCAGTGCCGCGGTGCTTTTCTTATTCTAATATGAGTTGAAGAGGTTTGTAAACTGTAGGGCACAAAGCTATTCTAAGGGTGCGTTCCCACTGCAGAGGACAAATACCGGTCGGTTGTCCTGTTTTGCGGCCGTCCCCTCGTCCGCGCGAGGGGGGGGGGGCGGCTTTTATCTCCGCGATGAGCAAAGCCCTCCCCCTTCACATTCACAAGCACAGAAACCGGTCGGAATATTGTGCTTGTTGAATGTTTTACGGCCGGAAAGACCGCCGGGCGGAAAACCCGTGCAGTGGGGACTGCTGCACGGGTTTTCCATAGAGCACCATTGTGCTAATTTTCGGCTGGTTTTTCAGGCGGTCTGCAAAACCACGAACCCTGCTGTGGGGACATGCCCTAAGGGTTAGAACTTGTCATTAACTTAGATAAACAAGCTCCTGTGCTAGAGAGAAGACTCCACAGGTAGTGACTTACCATGGTCAGACTAGGCTGCTGGAGCAATCAGATAAGAGAAAGCAGGTGGTCGGTAAGCAGAAGAAACTCGTGTTCACTAGCAGTAGATAAAATCTTCTTTATCTCCTGAACAAAGCAAAATAGAAACAGTAATTTATTTGGTAATAGTCTTCATTTACCTTTTTCAGATACACTCACTGCTCAGTGAGTTTTAACCCCAGGTGCTGCCATTCTACTCTTGTCCTCTGTCCTCCTTAGTAATCACACACACTCACTACTGAGAGAGTGTTCAACCCCAGGTGCTGTCATTCTACTCCTGTCTAGTGTTGAGCGATTACGTTGGCTATCGACATCGGGCGATAGTCGATAGTCGGCCACCATCGATAAGGTTTTTCGATAGTGAGCATCGATTATGAGCGATGACCATTAAAGTCTATGGGAGAGCAACAACACCTTCATTCTTACACCCAAACAGGGCTGGAGAAGCTGAAATTAACATCCACAACAGTCAAATGGATACGTGCTACATCTTAGGCAACACACTTAGGTTATAAAAGCCACAGAAAAAAAGTCACAGACCATTTACTATCCCTGTCTTGTACCACACCCTGACCCTTAAAACCCTTTGCATCACCCACAAATTAAAAGTGCCAGAAGGCAGTATGATTTAAACCTCATCTTACTTGAACTGGACATTGAATATCCCTGTCCTGGAACGCAGCATGACCCTAAAAACCTGCAATGAACCCACAGATTAAAAGTCCCGGGAAGAAAGTAGACTTTGAACCACCATTTTAGTTGAACTGGACATTGACAAACCCTGTCCTGGACCGCAGCATGACCCTTAAAGGGGTGTTATCGTTTGAGCTGCTCGTGCTGTCCAGCTAATTTTCTCAGATTGAGTTTGAAATCCGGGGGCGTGTCTCTCACTGTCAGCAGGGTGTCTCCCTCCCCGGAGGCGTGTCTCCCCTCACTGAAGAACTGTGACATCATCATTTTGTTTAAAGCAGGGGATGCAGTGGTTGTCTGGATATAACAGCTCTGTAGCTCCTGCCTGCTTATGTCTGCACCCTTGAGGCTCCAAACCCCAGCAAGCACCTGTCATATGTCTTAGTTTACCCCACAACTGAAGCCTGCAGTTTGTTAAGATCTCTGCTTCCTGCCAGTGACAATGTGAAGAAGAAAAATCAGCTTTCAGAGAAGGCCATGCTCATCTTGTAACTGACTTGGGCTGGTGGTGCAGTTGGTAGAGTAGTGATAGACTTATTGTTTTTACAACGGAGGGGTTTGGAGTTCTAGTCCCTCACAGGGTATATTTTTTTTTTCCCCCTAAATTATACACATTGATGAGAGACCTAAAATACATATGTTAATTTCTATAATGAAAATATATTTTATATATATATATATATATATATATATATATTTATAATATTAAAATATATATATATATATATATATATTATATTATATATATTATTTTATATATACACAATACAGGGCTCCTCTATATAATTTCTCACCCCCCAGAATTATGCATTGTATCACGTATGTTGGAAGTGCTTGGTGTGACTGCAAGGATGGGACACTATATAGGGGAGCTTTGTGTGTGTATAAAATTATAGATGTTTACACATATATTTTCATATCTTTACATATGTGTATAAATTTTAAATAAAAACAAAACAAAACACTACTGATGGGAATTGAACTCCAACCTCTGTCTTGTTTGGGCTGATTAGCTAAGCACTACTCTATACAGGCAGCTCATGCAAATTTCAGTGTTGAATCCTTATGTTATACAAAACAGGTGATTATTTTCTAAGGAGGCGGGGCCTGCATTCGATCTGAGGAAACAGAACGCCCTCTTTTCAAAGTTCAAACTGAACCTGTGGGAGGTAATCAACCTTGGCAAAAGCCCTTAAACAGGCAGTAATTGCCCAGATCATCACCATAGAGCTGAGATGTACATAGAGGCAGCAGACTCTGGTTTCACTATCGATTTTAACAGCTCAGAGGGGAGTAAACACAGAGTGTGCAGGCCGCCAATCACAGCGCAGGGGGCGTGGCGATGACGTTTCCTGTCTAGGGCATATCCCAACAGGGGGAATGAAATGTCAGCCAGCCCAAACACAGTGAAGGGCGCGTGTCTAGGGGCAGGAATAGACCCGGGGGCGTTTTTTGTCCCAGCAACAGCAGAAATAAGACAGATTTACAGCGACGCTGATATCTGCTAAACCAAGTGACAGAGGTAATGCAACCCAATTACAAAAGTGCTTATTTTTACTGTCCCCATAATCTGAGACATGATCTTTGTAACGATAAAACCCCTTTAAACCTGTCTGACCCACAGATTAAAAAGTGCCAGAAAAAGGAGTCTTTCAACCACCATTTTAGTTGAACTGGACATTGACTATACCTGTCCTGTGCCACAGCATGACCCAGGGCCGGAGTTACAGTGGGTGCGGTGAGAGCCCCAGGCTGGCGTTCCGTCATCTATTAACACGCAGGTTAAAATGCCCTGATGAAAGCAGCAACGAAAACTGTCGTGCTTGAAGCAGAGTGCGGAAGCGGAAGTGTGAGAAACTCCAGCCTTCCTCTGTACACAGTCAAGACCTGGGTAGCGCTTGCCCCTCCGTATGAGTGCGGACCAATTGGGGCTTCACTTGGAATACTGGTGGTTATTGCTCCTGTTACACCAGGTGCCCTTTATCTTGGCTTTTTTTTTCTCATTTTACTCAAAAGTGCTGGAGGAAATTGTCTCTTTACTTTGTTCTCTGTCCGTGCTCCATACTCCATGTCCTCTGAATAACCTACCTCTGGTCAAGTTTTTTCCTGTACCTCCCTTGTACAATTCAGGGGAATTTTTTCCCAGCTATTTTGTACATGCAAGTTTTTTAGTAGTTTAATTCTAAAAACACTTTTTTTAAAAAGATGGAATCCCACCATGTCTTGTTTCTCTTTTTTTCATTGATTAAATGGGTTGTCTAAATACAGGGATTGATAGCTAGTTAAAGATCTTGCAAAAACAAGTCATTTTGAAATATGTGTCCATTAACAGTGTCCTACCTATTCCTTTTCTGACAGCACCACACCTGAGACTTTTGACAATTGTGAAGAAAAAATGTTTTTTTAAAACAACATTTTTTAAATAGGCCCGTATATAGGCATGTCCAGCAAAACCCCCCCAAAAAATTAAAAAGCATGACCTTGAGCACTTTGACAATTTTTAAGAACAAATGTTTTAAAAACAACATTTTTAAAATAGGACCTGTAGTATAGCTCATGTCACAGCAAAATGCCCCCAAAAATTCAAAAACATCACCCATGAGCCACTTTTGAAATTGGAAAAACAAATGTCTGTTAGAAACAACTTTTTATAATAGGACCGTAGTATTGTTGCATTTAAAAGCAGCTGCCCCAAAAAATTTAAAAAATGACTTCTCAGCCACTGTTAAAATTGTGGGGGAGAAATGCCACTTAGAACCACATTTCTGTTCCCAAAGGACCATGATTATTGCTGTATCCACAGCTTAATGCCCCCAAAAAAAATTAAAAATTGATTCTAGCCACTTTAAAAATTGTGAGGGAAATGCCACTTAGAACCCAAATTTCTTTTCCCAAAAGGGGACCTAATTATAGCTGTATCTCACAGCAACATGCCTCAAAACCTTGACAATCGAAAACTTTTAAGATAAATGATAAATGGAATAGGGGTTTTGCATAAAACCCTGCTTTCTTTTACAGTCTCCTCACGCAAAACCAGCAAAATAACTGTTGGGAAAAGAAAATAAAAATTGCAGTAAAAATGATCTTTTAAAAAAATTTTTAAAGGGGACCATTTCTGTTTTGAAGGGGAATGTAAAGTAACCGGCAACTAATCGGTACCCGAAAATGGGGCCACAACTCATCAGAGATCCATCCCTGATTCATTTGATAAAAGTCAAACGTCCAATTATCTGGGGAAACCCGGGTGCTTTTGTCTGTAATGACCCCTCCAGCTGTACGAAGGCCCGCTCAATATGACGCTGGCTGCGGGGCGGGACAACACCCAGGGCGTGACGAGCCAGCTGGGCCATTCGTCCCATTTTGGATCCCCAGAAGTCTATTGGGCCCCGGAAACACATACAAAAACATCTGGTTAGACGAATAGTCGTGCACCATGATTTTAAAGCGTTTCCTGGTTTTTTGGATGTGTGCCCCTTGGGTGCGTTGGTAGGTGGAAAACAAAGGGTTTGCCAGAGTCACCCAGTAGGCTCTGCCACCTTGCCTGCTGCGCCGCTACGCCTCTTGTCACTCTACGCTGTCACGTCGTGATGTTGTTCCACCGGCATTTGGGGAACGTGAAGCAACGCAACATTTTCTCCAGTTGATCAATCAGCAAGGTCTCCATTTCCTCATTTTACTCTCTATTTGGGTGGGTGGAAAGAATGCTGAGTTTTGTTTTTACCGGGATCCCAGGAGGGTGGCCACCCAGTAACTTTTGTTCTTTTTTGTGGCCTTAATGAGGATCAGTTGGGGAAATGGAGCACCCAAAGAATCATGTGAGAGATGGAGCCATGACTTCCCAACCCTCGGGGTCCAGGGGCACGAGCAAACTATCTTCCTCACTTCCTCCTCCGCCTCAAATTCGCGCCAACCTTTTTCCAAGGAAAAGGGGGACGTGGGTAACATCGGTGCTAGGTACCTCCTCCTCCTCCTCCTCCTCCTCCGCTGCCCCCGGGCACAGCTTCAACACACCCCTGATTTCCTGAGATATGCCCCTAAGCTGATGCGCCCCCCTCCACTAGCTCTGGACCCCGCCCCCTGCCTAATGAAGACCGATAAAAATTGTGAAACTGCGGGCTTGTGGTTCGACGGAGAAAAGGCTCCGTGTCCGCATCTGTGCCCGTCCCTCCTCCGTCGCTGGGGGGACCGTTGTTTCAGATGTCCAACGATGTTCCAGAACTAAGATCACCACAATGCTCATGCTGACAAGGGCATTGTCCCACTGACCATTTTGGTGGCTTCTAAAAAAACTGGCAAGGATGGGCAGAGCTCTTTCACCTCCTCCACTCTCAGTGGCCAACACCCCGAGGTCCGCACCGCTGTTTCACCTGTGTACTTCTACTGCGTAATGGCATTGGCTGCTCCCCACAATCGCTGGAGCATGTGGAGGGGGGAATTCCAGGGGTTTTGCCACGTCAACAATGAGACGGTTGACGGGGAGGCCGAGCTGACGCTCCAACGCACCCAGGGGGGGCGAAGCAGGGTGCGAAGGGGCGGAAGTGCGAACTTAGACTTCGACCCTTTCCTTTCGCAGGAGCCCAAACCCCGGGTAGCTCTTTAGAAATTTCTGGCGACAAGGTTCATGACATTGCCAGGCAAGGGGAGTGCTCCAGCCTACCGATCTTAAGGGGGGCCCCAGCAATTTCCCCATTACGCACAACACCTTGCCGGGCCAAAAGGTTCTTGGCCCCACCCAGCGCTCGGTCTCGTTGCGGAGAGCCGTCCAACTCCTGACCTGGGTGGACGGTCCCCAAACAGATTAATTTCAATAGGCCCCTGGTTTCTCTGGGCCTGATGCCCCCAAAGGGGAAACCTGGAGGGGAAAAACCCTGCACCACCCCTGCGGTTTTGAAGGCGGCGCCGGCCTAAAAGGCCACCTCACCCCCAGGGATATCCACCCAGCTCACCCAGTGGTTGTCACAGAGATTACGGCCTTGGCCTTGCTTTATAGTCCATGTTCGTGGTCAGTGGACTTTTCCGGGCCACAGATGCAGACAACTCTTTAAATTTTTAGATAACACGTGGGGGCCAGGGAGGAGGGCTTTTTGGCAAAAAATGCCTGTCGGATCTGGTATTGGGGGCAGCAAGGGCCATGACGTGGGGGAAACCCATCTGGGGGCCCACCAGAGGGAAAAGGAACTTTTTTCAAGCAAAAGCCTCAATCCCGCTTCAGGTTTTTGGCTTTGGGAGGGTTTTGGGTTAAAGTTTTTTTCTGCCCCCCAAAAACCGGAAGACAGAAGGGGCTGGCTGCAAGACTCCGCTGTACGGCGTGCAGGTCTCAAACTGCGGAAGGAGAAGGGGTAGGAGGGGTCTTGGGGGGTGCTGGTGGTACTCGGGCGACGGGGGGAGGCTGAAGGGGAGGCTGACCCTGATCATGATCGAGAGACTGGGCAGCTGGGAAAACGTTTTGGTGGTGGCGGGGGGAGGCGGAGACAAGGGTGTGCAGTGATTGACCCGCGTCGGTCTGGCCCTTTTTTGGCCAAGGTTGCCTCCATTTCAAAATCATACATTCCTGATGTGACTAGACATTTTTGTGGGGGTTAACCCCCTAATTTTTTTGCCTTACTTATGGTTTAGGCAAAGGCGGCATATACATCGCTGGGTGAATCAGAGGGGTTGCTAAAGAAGGGGCCCAGGCTTGAGAGGGCCCCGGGGCCTTTTGACGGCGATAAGCGGGACCCGGGGGTTTTCGCTGACCGTGGCGGCGGAAACATATCAGCGGACTTCTGCCCGCCCTTTTTCCCTTTTTTGAGGCGGAACCCGTTTCTGACATACCCCATGTCTTCCTCCTGCCAGTGAGAAGCGCTCGCAAGCAAAAAATTTTGCTGAAAAGACCACGTTGGATCCGCAAGTCGTCATCTCATCATCAAAACAGGTACCTTGGTCGTCCTGACATTCTGCATCCAGGGCTGCGGGCCAAGCAAGGGGACTGCAAGGCTTGCCGACCGCCCGGGATTTTTGCCGATTGACCGGGGTTCCTTCTCCTCCCTGAGGCATCATAACTGGGGGGTCGGCAAGAAAATCACCTCTTTGGCCTCTGATCTTTTAACATGCCTTCGACCCAACGGGATTTTGTCATCAAAGGTCTTCAGACAATGGATTTTCCACATGTTGGGGCACGATTACATTTGGGCTGCTTATTTTTTTTTGGATGGATGCGGTGATGCGGACGACATTTGTGGCCGTTGGGCTGGGAGGAAGGGGGGTAAGACTGCTGGATGAAAGGGTTGCATTAACCACTGAAGGACAGATTGGGGACGCTGTTCTTACTGGAATTCACAGGGGGCCCCGACCCAGCGATGACAGGGGCCCGACGGTCCTGCAACGATGATCCGCTGGCTGGTGTTGTCGCCAGCACTGGAAGAGCACCTTCTCTCGACCTCTACCTCCATGCCCTAAACCCCCCTCTTTGCTCGCTTACCACCCGAATTTCTCTCCATGTTCAGAAAAAAAACAAATTTTAAAGGTAAGGGAAGAGTTTTGGGAAAATTCTTATTAAAAGACGGCAAAAATCACAGCTATTCTCAAAACCCTAAAAAAACAAAAATTGCTGGATTCAAATATAACTGCAAATAGATCTATCAACAAAACTGGCCTGTGCCAAAGTGAAAAAAAACATATCTGTAATGTATTCGGATAATAAAAGGGATTTTTTGGGACCTATCAATTCACCTGGATAATACAACAAAGCTGGATTTAAATTTAAATGCAAGGGGCTTTTTCAAAAAATCTGGACTGGGCCCAAAATGCAAAAAAAACTATTGAATGTATTCGGATAAAAAAAGGTATTTTTTTGCACTATCAATTCACCTGTGATAACCACAATTGCTGGATCAAAAATTTTAAATGCAAGGGGGGCTTTCAACAAATCGGATGGGGGAAAAATGCAAAAAAATACGTATCTTAATGTATTCGGGTAATAAAAGGTATTTTTTTTGGCACCTTTCAATTCACCCCGTGGGGACTAAAAAATTGCAGTTTCACATTTTAATGCAAGGGCCCAATGAAAAAAGCTGTAGTGCCCAAAGTCAAAAAACACGTTTGTAATGTATTTGGATATTTCAAAAGGGATTTTGGCAACCCATCAACCTGGCTACTTTTTTTTTCTAATTTAAGTACAAGGTGGGTTATCAACAAAGCGGACTGGGCAAAATTGAAAATAAAACCCTACTAATGTATACGATAATAAAAGGGGGATTTTTGCACCTTTAAAAAAGAGACCCGCAGTTACTAGAAAGATGTGTATCCTAAAAGTTCAGGCCCCAAATCCAGGGAAATATTTCAATAGAAAACGTTAATAATAAAGCTATTGCAGGAATGTCTACATAATTTTTTGGTGAATTATCCAGTATTCTTTAAAGAGCTTGTCTGGTTCGCCCGCGGGGGCCCCCACTCCCCTCCCCCCCTGACTTTACAGCGGTAGTGCTCCTTTAAAATTCTCTACCTAACTTATAAAATCTTCCAATCTCTAATCAACTAAAATTGTAAGGATCCAGCTAATATAAGGTTTCCCCTGTGAAGAATAAATAATTTCGTGAGCGTTTGGGCCCCAGGCAGAGCGCAGGTCCAAACCCCATGAACGCTGAGAACCCTGAGGGGAAAAGGGAAAAGCTGTTCATGTAAAACGAGGTCATGTGATTTTTCCAGCCCAAATTTAAACCATACACATCCCAGTCATGACGGGCCCCACACACACCACCCCGCTCTATCTGTAACGGGTTTGCTGCGCCAAAATTACAGGAAGGCCGAAAAAAAGGGCGATCTTAAAAGAATGCCAGATTTTAACCAAAATTATCGCATGATCTAAAAAATCCGATCACTATAAAAACTGTGCCGATTTCAACTTTGTCGATAATAATCGCTCAACACTACTCCTGTTCTCTGTACTTCTTAGTAATCACACACACTCACTGCTGAGCGAGTGTTCAATCCCAGGTGCTATCATTCTACTCCCGTTCTCTGTACTTCTTAGTAATCACACACACTCACTGCTGGGCGAGTGTTTAACCCCAGGTGCTGTCATTCTACTCCTGTCCTCTGTACTCCTTAGTAATCACACACACTCACTGCTGGGCGAGTGTTTAACCCCAGGTGCTGTCATTCTACTCCTGTCCTCTGTACCCCTTAGTAGATAATAAAACAGTGCAAATAAATAAAAGGAAAAGTATAAACCTCAATCAGGAATGTGAATCGAAGCACAAAAAACAAAACAAATAAAAAACAAAAACGGGTTTGGATCTTGCAGTGACTTAAGCCTAGGTCCCAAAAGGCAGAAGTGCTAACCACTCAGCTACATTGTAGCTACTTACAGCCTTTTACATAAACAGACAGAAGAGTGACCAGAGTGAGCACACTATGGGGAAAGTCATGGTGATGTCAAACCTGCTGGGTCACATGATATGCAGTTCAAACAAATCATACACGCCCCTTTTTAAGCACAGCACACTGAAAGCTGAAGCAGGACAAATCAGGCTTGAAATGCCTCTGGGGTAAAACAACACTTTCAACTTGGAGCATGAACAGCAGAATTTTAATCTTTTATTTATTTTTTTTTCCAGATTTCCACTTTACAGATCAAATCGCAAACCAATCCATTTGTAAATCGCTGTCAAATATTTTGCTCTTCTTTCTGATCTATATGCTCCATCTGCTAAAATCCTGTTTAAAATCCAATAAATGAATATTACACTGCGGCTTCTGTAATCTATATTTCAATACGAAGAAATTATCTCTAATGAAACAGGAACAAAGGCTGATTTTCCAACACTATACGATTATAATTACAATTAAAGCGGTTTTGATTTCTGGATAACTTGTTTCACAAATGAGACAAAAGTTCAGAAGAGGTTTTTTTAAAAAATCAAACCTTGCGAATACACGCCATTTATTTTTAGATCATTTTCAATTATTTAGGTTAGAATTACTTTTTTTTTTTCTTCCATTACTTCATAAAATACTGTGTTAATCATACTACATAGTGAGAGTCCACTGAAATGTGTACTGAGCTCGAGACTCAATTACACCTCTGCCTGCTCCTTCTGTACCTGTTTGGCACCTCGGCTGTCTCCACCAGGGGTAGTGACCTGGAAGTCCCCAGCAGTCAACTCTGGTGAGTACCCGGGGGGGGGCTTCTTAGACTCCGCTCTACTACCTGGCGTTGTTGCTGTTATCACTCATGCTCAGAGGCATAACATACAGCTCTTGGGCCCCAGTGCAAAATTTATGGTGGGGCCCCCACCTAACCATGTACCACCTAATACTGGTGTCATGATTGTGCCCCCCCCCCTCCCCGCGGCTTTTGGCCATGGACATTTCGGCGAAAACCATGGTTACATTTGTATTCCCTAGTGTGAACTCGTTCTCCCTCCCTGCATTCTTAATTGATTCCTGGCCAACGCCCGTGGCAAGGAATCTTCCAGCACTCCACTGGTTAATCTTGCTCGTTGTTGGTTTCTGTTAATTGACCGCCCTTTGTTCCTATCAGGTCTACTTCCACCCATTACCTTCATCCTTTTGGTTTCTGGCAGGTAATTAAGGGCTGTTATACCTCTTCCCTTTGTCTGCTATAGGTCTTTCTACCCTGTTGTTCGCCTGTGCTTCTGCTTGTCATTTCGTGCTTACCTGACCTTCTGCTTGGACTCCGTTTATCCCTTTGCCTCACGTTTCTGTACCTCACTGCCAGTTCTGTTGCCGACTTGGACCGTCCAACCACGTGTATTTGTTTAGGTAGATTTTTAAAATCACTAAGAGGTTTTCATCTATGGGTGGAACCAGCCTATTGGGCGTGTTGTCGTATATTTCTTGTAAGAGATCCAACAATTCTGCACTACTGTAGTGAAGACCAGGGAGCAAGTAATTCGGGCCAGCAAACATTTTACCCAGGGCACAAGCCCCAGATAAAACGGCCTAGAGTTGTCTTTGTGTAATAGCATCCACAGGCTCCTTCTGTGTGTGTGTTCCACAAACTAGAAGCTGCTCGCAGACCTGTACAACATGCTCTATGACACGGTTTTGGTCCATGGACCAGTGGTTGGGGACAGTGTCGAAATGGGCTGCTTAGGGTCCACAGGTGGAGTTGATTCTAGGGGCCAACCAGTGGAGCTGTTTCTGGGCCTAACAGTGGAGTTTATTTTAGGGGCCCACCCTACAGCTACTGTAATTGATTGCACCTGCCTCCTATACTCTGCCTCTTGCTTTTTGTCTCTCTTTCTCTGATTTTTTTTGTCCTTTCTGAGGCTGCATCTGCAATTATGAAACAACTCCAGGTCTGCCATGCTCAGGGGTCCACCAGGGTTTCACCTATTCCCCCATGGGCCAGTCCGAGCCTGGTTGGGGACCCCTGGCCAAAAGATGAGAAACATTATTTTGAGTGCCTAAAATTAAGAAAAGAGTTATGAATTCCTAAGGAAATAACTTAAACTGTTAAACGGCAATTACCACAAAGACTGGAGACCTGCGGAAAGATGGACGTGTGATGTCTCCAACAAGAGAGAGCTGTCTCCACTGTACAACCCTACATGGGTGCCAATTAATTTACAACTGTCAGGAAAGTCTATATAAAGGCAGATCAGTGTGACTTAAGTGAGACATATCACTGGGCCGACTCGAAAACACTGAAATGATCCAGGGTGCTAAGCTCCGGTATCATGAAGCCTGTCTCACCTGTGCTAACTACCTCTCTCTTCTATAGATGCTTTTTGGCAGGCGCTTTAGTTCTGTCAGCTTTTATATGTTGTGCAGAACTTTGGATAACGAGAACATTTCATTCTTTTACTTCAATTGATATTTGCAGCACAATTAACCCAACATATCACAATGGTACAAAACAATGTAAAGCATAAAATAAAGTAAACAAGAATGTTGCAAAAGATAACTTGTCTATATTTTCTAGTAGCATTTGTTTCCCTTTATTTCAATAGAAATGTCTTCTAGGTGCACAGTAGTGCCAGTAATTTTACTTACCTGCAGATGAATACAGGATCTCTCACTGCTGTCCTTGGGTCATGTGACCTGCAGATGAATACAGGATTTCTCACTGCTGCCACTGGGTCATGTGACCTGCAGCTGAATACAGGATTTCTCACTGCTGCCACTGGGTCATGTGACCTGCAGCTGAATACAGGATTTCTCACTGCTGCCACTGGGTCATGTTACCTGCAGCTGAATACAGGATTTCTCACTGCTGCCCCTGGCTCATGTGACCTGCAGCTGAATACAGGATTTCTCACTGCTGCCCCGGGTCATGTGACCTGCAGATGAATACAGGATTTCTCACTGCTGCCACTGGGTCATGTGATCTGCAGCTGAATACAGGATTTCTCACTGCTGCTCCTGGGTCATGTGACCTACAGCTGAATACAGGATTTCTCACTGCTGCTCCTGGGTCATGTGACCTGCAGCTGAATACAGGATCTCTCACTGCTGCCCCTGGGTCATGTGACCTACAGCTGAATACAGGATTTCTCACTGCTGTCCCTGGGTCATGTGACCTGCAGCTGAATACAGGATTTCTCACTGCTGCCACTGGGTCAAGTGACCTGTAGCTGAATACAGGATTTCTCACTGCTGCCAGTGGGGTCATGTGACCTGCAGCTGAATACAGGATTTCTCACTGCTGCCCCTGGGTCATGTGACCTGCAGCTGAATACAGGATTTCTCACTGCTGCCCCTGCGTCATGTGACCTGCAGCTGAATACAGGATTTCTCACTGCTGCCCTGGGGTCATGTAACCTGCAGCTGAATACAGGATTTCTCACTGCTGCCCCTGCGTCATGTGACCTGCAGCTGAATACAGGATTTCTCACTGCTGCCACTGGGTCATGTGACCTGCAATCTTGAGTAGCTGGAGCACTCAGCATGGTTATGTGACTCAGAAGTGAATCCCTCTCTGCTTTCCTATGGGAGGTTCAAAGCCAGTCTCATAGGAATGTATAGCACCAGCAGCACAGTGTCCTCCAATCAGAGAACAGGTCATGTGACCTGAGACTGTTGCATCAGCTGGAAATCCTATATACAGCTGCAGGTATGTAAATTTACTGGTGCTACAGTGTACCTGAAAACAATTTCTAATGAATTAAGGGAGGGGGGGGGGAATATTCCTGTAAGGAAACCATGCTATTTTAAAGAGGTATTCACAGATTTTTAGAGTGGTATCATAACCATAGACATCATTATGAATGTATACATGATGTGTGACCTAGAATAGATTTGACACTTCCAACAAAAGCAGAAAATCCAACCCATCCCATTGACCAATTTTCAGAGTTGTCCTCATCCCCAATCAATATTTTGTGCAGCATTTTCTTAACCTAGTGAGTAGTCCTGATAGACAAAAGGGATTCAGTAACACATTCCACTCCAGTACATGTGTAATTAGATTTTTTCTATATAAGAGAGTGACAGATTTTTTTTTATTTTTTTTTTTGCTCTTGTAGCAGCTGCCTGGTATTGAGGTCTTGATTTCACCTCTTTCAAACAGAAGGCATACAATTGCCAGTGTATCCCAAATAGGTTGTAGGTCTCTGCAGCAAGCTGACCAAATCACTTGGATTGGGTGATTTCAAATAATGCAAATCAAACAAATGTCCATCCAGCAATCATCATCATCAAGATGAAACCTCTTTCTATTAATTTCCACCAAAAGCAAGGTACAAACAAGCAGCAGGTTTTATAACGCTAACACGTTTTGGGGTTGTCTCACTACAAGGATTGCTGCTTTTTATGTTAAATTGTAAAATATGTCAAATAGAAGTGTCCTACCTATTCCTAGATATCCCCTCTTGTATAGGTGCATCAGCTCTAGGTCATATAGTACAGACCTGTTCCATCTTCCTGATAGCTGCCAGCATGGTTGCTATAGCTACAGACTGTTCATCTCTCATGAAGGCTGTCAGCACTGGTTGCTATAGCTACAGACCTGTCGATCCCCTGATAGGCTGCCAGCACTGGTTGCTAGAGCTACAGACCTGTCTGATCTCTCCTGATAGGCTGCCAGCACTGGTCACTATAGCTACAGACCTGTTCGATCCCCCCTGATAGGCTGCCAGCACTGGTCGCTATAGCTACATACCTCTTTGATCTCTCCTGATAGGCTGCCAGCATTGGTTGCTATAGCTACAGACTGTCTGATCTCTCCTGATAGGGTGCAGCACTGGTCACTATAGCTACAGACCTGTTCGATCCCCCCTGATAGGCTGCCAGCACTGGTCGCTATAGCTACATACCTCTTTGATCTCTCCTGATAGGCTGCCAGCATTGGTTGCTATAGCTACAGTCCTGTTTGATCTCTCCTGATAGGCTGCCAGCACTGGTCGCTATGGCTACAGACCTGTTGGATCCCCCCTGATAGGCTGCCAGCACTGGTTGCTATAGCTACAGACCTGGCTTCTACTGTAGCCTAGCAGAAGCCAGTAAACACACCCCTGAATTCAAAATGAAACCAAGAAAACAGGACTGAGGTGATATGAATCAATGCAGTGAGACAATCCCTTTAATCATAGCGTATGACGCCTGCGACATTGTGGTTAAACATTCATCCTGAAGTGCATAAGCGTTACGAAACCAGCTGCTTGTCTGTATCATGATTTCGGTAAAAGTTAAAGGGAGTGTCTCACCATGCTGTTTCACAGAGCCACAGTCAGCTTCTGACTCACACTTTCTGGTCTGGTTGTGGGCAGGTTTGTAGCAGTGATTGACATATCAGCTCAGCTATTCCTAGTAGTACTTTGTACAGTGATATACGGGCAAGAGGTTTATAATCGGCAGTGGACAAAGCTAAAAAGCTTTAAGGGTTTAAACTTGTGCTAGAGATAAAACCCAGCAGGGAGTAACTCACCATGGGGGGACAGCAGATTGTGGAGCAGTTAGAGCAGAGAAAGAGCAAAGAGAGGTGGTCGGTAACCTAGAGAAACTTGTGTACACTAGCATTTGATAAAATCTTCTTTAACTTCTGAGCAAAGCAAAAACACAACAGCAATGTATTTATTAATAGTCTTCCCTTACCTTTTCTGACATGGTAAAGGCCAATCACTGTGGTGAGAAAATCCCTTTAATGATAAGAAGTTTTAATTTTTTTAAAATTCCCAGGCGGACCGTAACCCCTTAACGACCCTGGACGTATGAGTACGTCCCAGGGCCGCTAAGGAGCTTTGCAGGGGGATCGCGCCGCGACCCCCCCGCACAGCCGCCGGGTGTTAAAGGCTGATCGCAGCTAACACCCGGCAGTGATAGCGCCGGCGGGTGGCTCCGCCCACTGGCGCTGTTTAACCCGTCAGACACCGCGGCAAAGATGGTGGCCTCTGAGTGAATGACGATCGGTGCCGCGTACCGATCGTTACGGTCATCGGCATCAGCGCAGCTACGCTGCGCCGATCCGACAACCGGACACGGCGGTGGGGAGCCCTGTGAAGGCTCCCATCACTTACATTTCCTGGTTTGCCCCACTACCGGCCGTAGACAGGAAGTGGGGAAACCGCCATCTTTGTACACCCTAATGCATTGCCTATGCAATGCATTAGGCTGTATTAACAATCGCGCCCCCCTAGTGGTCAAGCACCATAGGAGGACTACTGTAAATGTTACAGTAAATAAAATAAATAAATAAAGTTTTAAAGTACAAAAAAAAAGTATTAAAAGTTCAAATCACCCCTCTTTCTCCATTTTAAAAATAAAATCATTAAAATAATAAAAAAGTTACACATATTTGGTATCGCCGCGTCCAAAAAAGTCCGATCTATAAAAATATAACATCATTTACGCTGAACACTGTAGAAGAAATAAAATTTCAAATGCCAAAATTGCGTTTTTTGGTCATCTTACGTCACTCAAAAAATTGAATAAAAATGATCAAAAAAGTTGCATGAATTCCAAACTGCTAGCAATAAAAATGCCCCCTCACTGACATCCGTAGGTGTTAGTACAAAAAAGTTATTGGTCGCACAAAATGACGCTGTGGCGCAAATTTCAAAAATAGAAAATGTTTGGAATTTTTTTACGGTACCAAAACATAACGGAAACCCTCCTTGTTTGGTATTGCCGGATGCGTATCAACCTGTGGAATACAGATAACACATTATATTTACCAAAGATTGAACGCCGTAAAAGCAAAACATCCAGAAACATGGCGAAAATACGTTTTTTTTTTTCACAATTTGTCCCACTTGGAAGTTTTTTGCGGTTTCCCAGTATATTCTATAGTATAATGAATAAGACCGTTAAAAAGTACATCCTGTCCCGCAAAATAAAAGCCCTCATGTTTCTATGTAGGTGGAAAAATAAAAAAAGTTATGGCTTTCAGAAGGCGAGGAGGGAAAAACGAACGTGTCACCAAAAAAAAACGCCGGGTCCTTAAGGGGTTAATTGACTGACTTGGCTTGACTAAATTTTACTTGTAGTGTAACCAAATGTTTTTTACTACTAATAAATGAAGTTGCTCAATTACGTCAAGAGAAGTTTGGCTGAATTTGTTACAATTTTCATGTCCAAGACATTCAAAGCCCAAATTTCATTAAAGTCTATGTCCCTGAGATGTTTCCTAGAGTTCGGGATGACACGTGTTATGGTTAGGGTCCTTTTTTTTTTTTTGCTGATTTTCATCAAGATTAATTTCTGGCCAACCCAAATCGAGTAATCGATAATATTTGAGTCACGTTCATCTTTTACCCAAATCCAAAGTACAACAGAATTGATACGGAATGGTGCACTTTTTGTTGTTGTTGGAATCTGCCACATCAAACTCCCATTCCCCACTACATGAAATTTGCACCATGCAGTGGAGCAGTAGAGGCACTTTTTTCACAGCCCCATTTCAGCTCTATAAAATATGGAGTCATAATAGGACCATGTGCATCAGACTATGCTATAGTTTAAAGGAGTGTTCCGGGACCTAAGAGTGCTTGTGGGGGCATGATTAAACATAGAAGATACTTACCTCCCTGATGCTCCAATTCAGTCCCGGCTGCTGGTCTGTACATCCAGGATGTAAGCAGTGAACGTTCATTCTTCACATGACAGGTGCAGCCAATCACAGGCCACAAGCTCCCATGTATGTGACCTCGGTGGCTTGTGAATGGCTGCAGCTACCACGTGAATGAAGACCGTTCACTGATACAGCCGGAATTAACGTACCGGCAGCTGGGACTGAATGGGAGCGTCCGGGAGGTAAGTATGAGACTTATCTTCTATGTTTAATCATGCCCTGATGGACAAACAAGCTTTCTTAGGTCCTGGAACACCCCTTTAAATGCAGTCAATAAAGTGGAATTAATCTACATATAAATAGTCATAAAAAAAAGTTTAATCCCCCAAATTATTATTTTATTTTTTTCCCAAAATAAATCTACCAGAAGCTCTTGCTGACATCGTATCAATGAATGTAGAGTTAACAGTCTCATATGGAAAGGAGCCAAGCAAAGGAATATCAAAGTCCAAATGTACAGGTACATAGCTAGGATTTAGGGGCCCATAGCAAAAGTTTTGCAATTTGCAATTTCAGGTGTCCTCTTTGGATATAAAATATCCTAGGGGGCCCTTATACATTATTATTCTTATTATGAGTATTATTATGATTATTTATTTTAAAGCGCCATTGATTCCAGGGAGCTGTCCAGTCGAGGGGGTTACGTATATAACATAAGTCAAATGAGCACAATGATAAGCGATTAATGACAATTGGAACGACAGAGGGAGAGAGGACCCTACCCGCGAGGGCTTACAATCTACAAGGAGGGGGGAAAGAGACAGGAGGTGAGGGGCAGACATGTTTTTGGAGGAAGTAGTGACAACAAGGTTAGTGTAGGTTATAGGCAAGCCTGAAGAAATGGGTTTTCAGGTTGCTTCAATAGGAAAACCAAAGAAAAGAGGAACTCCTATTGTTGAAGTCTTATCACAACCTTCTATGTTATGGTCACATATTCATATAAATAATCCCAATGTAATTCTACATCTCAGCAGTAAAAGTAAGAAGTCACATTGAGCTCCTCCAAGTATTAACAAATGATCATTTGAGGACAAATTGAATCACAAAAAATGAAGACAATAAAGAAACCCTCTACTTGACAATGGGTCCTGTTTGCCTTAGCAGGCACCATGTTTTAACTTTTATTGTTCCAGAGCGACATACAGACGTAGCAAAGCTAAACTTGACAGATACTGCACCATAATATCAAGGCATAGGAAGCTACCTCCGATTTTTCAATGCTTTCCAATAGCTTTGATTGTGATCTAGGAACAAATAATAATGAAAGTTGTGATGTCACAGTCCAGATAAACTTTGCTACATCTGTAACAGGAATGGGTTAGAATGATAGACAAGTGTTGCTCACATTCTGGTCTTCTTTTTTAGCCCTGGTATGTAACTTGTCGATTTATTACACTGAGAGAGTCTGCAACAAGAAATTATGATTTCAGCTGTACATGTTCACATTATATGAGGAAGATTTCCTTTTTGAATTCAATGTGGCTTATTCATTACCTGTCTGTTATGACCAATGGATCAGCAAGGATTTTTTTATGCTATATCTGTCTTCTCATGTCTGTTCTCTTTTGGAGAGGTTTCAAAGACAATTGCTCATGTGCAGCCTTTGCTCTTTGAGTGGAATTAGATAATTACAATTTTTTTTTTGTTTGCCTTACATTCAGTTTCCAGTATCTTTAATACTCCCTGCCTAGCCCTGTAAGATAAAGTTTGAGGATAGTGCTTCTTCTGAGAGATTGTTCTGTGTTGTAAGTCTGTTAAAGAGTTCTAGTTGCTGCTTGTCCAGATTATGTTTTTTGTAGTCTTTGAGAATCTCTATTATTGTGTTTGTAAAGAGGTCTTTGGGTCCTAGAACCACTCTGCTGTTTTAAGGTAAGTTGTAGCTGTTGGATATCTTTAGGGTTAGTTTCAGGAATTAAATGAGGTCATAGGGGTCTTGGTGTTAGAGACACAATTAGAGGAAAATTCAGGGACAGTTAATATTTAGGGTCTATGATCATGTATTATTACAAACACAATCCAATATCAGCAGCACACTACTAGCACTAAAAAAACTATCAAAAAGAACATAGGAATTTTTGGAAAAGCATTTCTGCTACTTAGAATATGTGAACATTTTTTGAGGTTCTTAGTTCACATTTTTGATCAAAACTGCTTAAACCCACCTCCCAATCAGCAAGGCGACCTCAATACAGATGGGGACCTACTCTATGGCTACTTCTCTTTGAGCCTGTTCAGACCTCCACATTTCAGGGAGAGAAGATTCCAGCTACAAGCTACACTGCATTGATTTAAAAACCTGTGTAGGTGGGCGGAGTGCAAAAAAACAAAGAGGGGCAGCCACTCCCCCCATATTGTTTTCTAGACTTATCATTAATTATTGTCATCCATCTGGACTAAACTTACTTATGATATCACCACCAACCACATTCCTGACACCATCTGCCTTGTTGTCACGTCCAGCTAATCATCTTATAATGAGTCCATCTAGTTTTTCTTTTTTTTTATTAAAACACATTTTTTAGTTTTAAGGACAAGTAAGGGTCTGAGTTTGGAAAAATTAGTTGTGAAGGTTAGCTGTTTTGGTGTATTGTTTCTGGATTCAAGTCATTTATACTTCCATCTCCATCCGTGGCCTTGCCAACATCCACCTTGTTGTCTCTTGTCCATTGATAAGCACCTGATTTTTTTTATTTGTTTTATACACTCTTCATATCACTTGCATGTTACTGCTGTTTGGCTTCATTTCTGTTAAAAGTTTTGTTGCCATCGGTGCCAACCAGCGTTGTTGGAACTTTTTATTTTTAACTTTTACTTTTTATTGAAATTGCTGTGACTAAGGGGCCTTTGGGTCCTAGAACCACTCTACTGTTTCAAGGTAAATTGTAGCTGATAGATATCTTTAGGGTTAGTTTCAGGAATAAAATTAGGTCATAGGGGTCTTGGTGTGCCTAATGGGTCTATAGGTCCTAGAACCACTCTACTGTTTCAAGGAAAATTGTAGCTGATGGATACCTTTAGGGTTAGTTTCAGGAATAAAATTAGGTCATAGGGGTCTTGGTGTTAGGGTGATGTTAGAGACACAATTAAAGGGAAATTCAGGGACAGTTAACTCTTAGGGTCTATAATCATTTATTATTGCCATCCATCTGGATTAAACTCACTTATGATATCAACCACATTCCTGCCACCATCTTCCTTGTTGTCACATCCAGCTAATCATCTAATAATTAGTCCATCTAGTTTTTAATAATAATAATAAATAATAATAATAATAATAATAATAATAATAATAATTATTATTATTATTATTATTATTATTATTAATACATTAAAAAATTCTTTTTTATACACTCTTCATATAACTTGCAGGTGACTGCTGTTTGGCTTCATTTCTGTTAAAAGTTCTGTTGCCTTCGGTGACAACGAGCTTTATTAGAACTTATTTTTTTTAATTATTTTTTAATTTTAGATTTTTATTGAAATTTTTCTAAATGGTTTTACAGAAAAAGAAACAAAAAAAGGAAAATAACAAGAAAATCTTCCTTAAAGGTCGGTAAACATCTAACAAGGGAAATACAGTAAACAACATAGCCATGACATTACTACAGGAATTTAGTAATATTAAATTATACAAGGATATACAAAAAAGGTAACCTTAACCCACAATATTCATATCAAACAAATTATATAATATAAAATGTAGATAATGGATTCTAACTATTCATCTGTCATTGAAGATGCATATACACTATCAAACAAAGTATCTGGAGTTGACCCAAAACTTATTTACAACTTACTAGTGCATCTCAACAACTTAAAATATCATTGATAAGATAATTGATATAAAAATTTTTAATCAAATAGAGAAACCCATAAATTGTATAGACTAATTACAGTATGAATTACAAGGTTTAATATACTACATTTGTGAGCCCTATAACAAATTAAAAGATGCTGGAGTGCTGGAGAACCCCTGAAATTTTCAATGATATTCTAAGTTTTTGAGATGCACTAGTATTTTTTATGCCAGATCCATGAGCAGAAATATCTTGGCCATAGATCATAGTCACAGATAATGGACTGCGGACGGCGGGTGTGATGCATGTGGATTACAGCACCAAAATCCATGTGAGTTTTGCACTGCACCCGTGTTAAAATGTGCAGGGAGTACATGCTCTAACATAACATTGAAGCAGGTCTACAATTAGGGAGACAAGTATGATCGGGTTTTTCACCCTTTTCTGGCATAAAATGCACCTAACTGAGCGGCCACGATGTCTAATGCACCTAATGAATGTGTTAGGTGCATTGTTCATACACTCCACACTTTCTAATGCGCCTAACATGAAGGGGCGTTGTGGGGGCGTTGTGGGGGGGTTCTGGGGGCGTCGCTCCACACTCATAATATTAGACACATATGTGAATGTGGTTCAGCAAAACCAGGCGCATTACTGCTCGGACCTCTGGCAGACCTATGTCAATGTGCTCTGCCTGAGCCTGAGGAGTCGCAGAGGAGCTGGATTTGCTGTCAGGGGCAAAAATGTCCAATATTTCTCACCTTCCACCAGTGCAATAATAAAAAGTAATTTCTGATCATTATCAAACTATATAAAATTAAGTTATTTAAATTTAATAAAAATGTTATTGTATAAAATGAATATAAAAATATAGAATATCCCAAAAATATAACAATGTCTCCTATAAAATGTATTTAAAATTAATAGAATCTAAAAGTAATTTTACATTAAATAACCACTGATGATGATGTTCAGATTTTTACATTTTTAATTTTTACTGCATTAAATTTGAAATGTATTTTTGCTGCTCTCACCCTTTATTCTACAAACAGCAAGAGCCAGAACAGCTGGGACCTGTCTTCCACCAAGCAGGACCAGTCCAAAAGTTTCTAACACTGACATGCTATTCTAATGAATTCTCTTAATTCCAGCCTCTCTAAGGACTTTATACATGTTATGTGCAATATTAATGCACCTAAGTTCCATAATGCGCCAAACACACAGACGAGTTGCGAGGAACTTTACACCATTTAAAACCGTGCAAAAATCCACTTTCATAAATTCAGGCGCATTATACACTGAAAAATAGATGCGAAAATGCACTTCGATGCACCTAGTTTCATACATATCTTCCTTAAAGGGGTTGTCTCACTACAAGGATCACTGCTTTTTATGTTAAAAATTTTGCAAAAACAAGTCACTTTGCAATATGTGTCCATTAACAGTGTCCTACCTATTTTGAGATATCCCCTCTTGTATGGGCTGCATCAGCTCCTCAGGTCACTATAGCTACAGACCTGTTTGATCTCTCCTGATAGGCTGCCAGCACTGGTTGCTATAGCTACAGACCTGGCTTCTACTGCAGCCTAACAGAAGCCAGTAAACACGCCCCTGAATTCAAAGTGAAACCAACAAAACAGGACTGAGGTAAGATAAATCCTTGTAGTGAGACAACCCCTTTAAAGTCTGGCTTGAGTTTCTTGGGCTCACTGGAGGAGATAATATTCTCTACCAATTCATAAAATCTGCTATCATTGCACGCACAGTATTAGGGCTAGGACAATGTATAGATTAGCACATAGGGCGCCACCTTATCCCAGAAAGGAAGAGGGAGCAAGGAGATATGGAGTGGGCTGAATTTTCCATTCGGGGGCGCTATATGCTTTGTTTGGCTAGGGCACCAGAATACCTTGTCCCAGTCCTGCAGAAGATCATTAAGATCTAATGGGTTATTTGTGAATCAGGGCAAATCATACAAATTCCCCTCAAGTCAACTATAAATAGTGCTGTCATTTTTGGGGACCTTCAGGTGCTGTTAAAGGGGTTTTATCATTACATTAAATGGTCTTCAGAATAAGGGGACGTGAAGACAAGCAACTTTGCAATTGGATGTCATTTCTAAAGCTGTCTTGTTTTCACTGTCTGCCTTACCTTCGTTTTCTGTAAACACTGTTCCCCAGTGCTGGTCGGATACCACCTCCTTTCATTTCATTGGCTGCCGGCTCTACTAATTTACATTCTTTCTAGCCCCCGGTCGTATTTACAGGAGCGTGCATTCCTGCCTCTCTCACTCAGAATAAGGGGCCGTCAGCATTTCACTCTGCACAGCCAACAGCTCCACAGTAACACTGCAGCTGCTTCTACAATCAGAAAACAGCAGAATTGTGCCCGGTGCCTAATGCTGCTGCATATAAACATAGAAGGGAGACAGATATGTGCTGCTCTGGATGATTTTATAGAAGACTGGATTCAACTGTATCAAACCTCTAGCTGTGAGAGGAGAAGAGATAAGTGCTCTGAGTTCATAGAAGACTGTCCAGACTGAATGCAGGCCTGTGGTATGTAAACAAACAGCTCTTACAAAATAAGACTGCATAGGGAGAGGAACAACAAAGTGACATGTGGACTCAGACAGAGAGGTGGGGGGGAAACCAGGGATGTGCTATGCCCTCCCACTGATCTCAAACAAACACACTGACTAAGGAGCGAACATGAACATTGAAGGAGGGGATGGTATCATCCCCTTTCAGTTAAGAAACACCCAGCTGGGAGGGGAAGAAAGGCCCCTGGATTTCAGTAACTGAGAAACTGAAAGTACAAGGAAACACATGAACTGATGAAGTGATAAATCCCCTTTATTTATTAGCAGCCATTCGTTTGTCCAAGCAGGTGACCCTGAGGTTCTTCTAGTTTGGCCAAATTCAACTTTGCATCCATCAGATTAGTAAAATGTCAGTCATATTTGGGGCTTTAGTCCTGTTCACTGCTGTTTCTTGTGATCTTTGCAGTGATGGCAGGGGGCTGATTTCTATATAACTACGAATAAAAAAAAAAAGGGTTTAATCGGAGCCAAGCTATGTTAAATGTGATTTGTGGGCGCCTCATGCAGACATTATGGGCACGGATAGAACAACGGACGGTCCTTATAGAGGCTACACAAGAAAATAACAAATTGAAGAAAGGAAAAGAAAACGGGAAACTTTTTAATAGGGCGACGTCCCGGAGAACCGTGGGCTGAACACTCGGTTTCCCAGTTCATCTGTGTTCAATTTGATATATTCTATGAGCTGCGAATCTAAAGGCAACAGGTAGAAAGTAAATTGCCATGCACTGTTTTGCACACTCCAATTATCAGGTTTGCTGGAGCGGTTTTATTTGCTTTTTCAGGCTTTCACTGGAATCTAGAACTTAAGATATTGCTTTTCTTTTAATAAGCCTCCTCGACTGAGCAAAATATATGAACTTCCACACAATTTGGATCATGGTGTGCAAAGATTTTTAATAACTTGGATACAACCACATAGATGAATGTGCCCTTAGGGCCGCCCTACATTCATTCAGGTCATGTGCACATACACTGTGACTGCATTGGAATCACTGTTGGTATCATTACACACAGAAGATCAGAAGAGCAGAGGAAGCTCCGTTGGCCCCCTGCGCATTTTGGGCCCCAGTCCACACACGGCCTCATTCTGCTTTTCAGGAAGAAAGACAAAAAAGAGGCAGATAGCAAAAAAACAGAGTCATGTGCAGTAGAAGTAGGCTGGACCCCAAGAATCAACTCCATGATGGGCCCCAGAATCAGCTACACTGGTGGGCTACAAAGAATCAGCTACACTGGTGGGCTCCAAGGCATTAGCTTCAACAGTGGGCCTCAAGCACCACAATCAGACACGGTTTGGGTCCGCCATTGCATTCACTTGCGGCATTGACACTCCATGCAGTTTCACTGATCGGCCCCAACAATTAGCTTTACTGGTAGACCCTAATAGTCAACTCCACTGGTGGATCTTAAGAAACAGGTCTACTGGCTGGCCTCAAGAATCACATTCACTAGTGGGCCTTAAACATGGACTCCACTGGGGGACCTTAAGAATCAACTTTACTTCTGGGCATTAGGAACTCCACTGGTGGGCACAAAGAAGCAGCTTCACTGGTGGGCTCTAAGAATCAACTCCACTGGTGGCTCGAAGAATCAACTCCACTGGTGGCGCAAAGAATCACCTCTACTGGTGGTCCTTAAGAATCAACTCCACTGGTGGCTCCAAGAAACATCTCCACTGGTTGGTCCCAAGAATCAACTCCGCTAGTGGCCCCAAGAATCAACTCCGTTGGTGGCCCCAAGAATCAATTCCACTGGTGGATCTAGAGAATTAACTCCACTGGTGGGCCCCAAGAATCAACTCTACTGGTAGGACCCAAGTATCAACTCCACTGGTAAATCCAGAGAATTAACTCCACTGGTGGGCCCCAAGAATCAACTCTACTGGTGGGCCCCAAAAATCAACTCTACTGGTGTGCCCCAAGAAACAACTATGCTGGTGAGTCTCCTGTATATAGTGATATGGAGCATGCTGGTATAACCTGGGGATCTCCTGTATATAGTGATATGGAGAGTGCTGGTATAGCCTGGGGATCTCCTGTATATAGTGATATGGAGCATGCTGGTATAACCTGGGGATCTCCTGTATATAGTGATATGGAGAGTGCTGGTATAACCTGGGGATCTCCTGTATATAGTGATATGGAGCATGCTGGTATAACCTGGAGATCTCCTGTATATAGTGATATGGAGCATGCTGGTATAACCTGGGGATCTCCTGTATATAGTGAAATGGAGCATGCTGGTATAACCTGGGGCTCTCCTGTATATAGTGATATGGAGCATGCCGGTATACCGTTGGGCTCTCCTGTATATAGTTATATGGAGCATGCTGGTATAACCTGGGGATCTCCTGTATATAGTGATATGGAGCATGCTGGTATAACCTGGGGATCTCCTGTATATAGTGATATGGAGCATGCTGGTATAACCTGGGCCTCTCCTGTGTATAGTGATATGGAGCATGCTGGTATAACCTGGGGATCTCCTGTATATAGTGATATGGAGCATGCTGGTATAACCTGGAGATCTCCTGTATATAGTGATATGGAGCATGCTGATATAACCTGGAGATCTCATATATAAAGTGATATGGAGCATGCTGGTATAATCTGGGGATCTCCTGTATATAGTGATATGGAGCATGCTGGTATATCCTAGGGATCTCCTGTATATAGTGATATGGAGCATGCTGGTATAACCTGGGGATCTCCTGTATATAGTGATATGGAGCATGCTGGTATAACCTGGGGGTCTCCTGTATATAGTGATATGGAGCATGCTGGTATAACCTGGGCCTCTCCTGTATATAGTGATATGGAGCATGCTGGTATAACCTGGGCCTCTCCTGTATATAATACATGTACTGCTTTTATAAGTTATACATCTTCTGTAAATTATGTATTGAAATTAAACATGCTGAAATAACCTGGGCCTCTTCTGGTGTATAGTTGCATACCTCACAATTCAGACACAGTTTTATATTGGTTACTGAGGACTGGATCTTTTGCACCTGCTTCTCATTTGTTTTTCTTGTCAAGTGTCTGATGATTCTAAAATCCAAATCCAACAAGCTTCAGGCTTCGGTGTTTTTTAGGATCCACAAATTCTATCTTAGTGAGAATAGTGTAAACTACTTTAATGTGGCACCATTTCTAATTGATTTAGACGCACGGCCACCTCAGCCGTGGCTTCTAAGGGGTTAAATAGTGCGGGATGGTGCTGGCCCCCTCCCTCGCTGTAGCCGCCAGGTGTTAGCTGCTTATGGTTATGTCCAATGTTGTTAAGGGGGTTAAAGTGGTTGCTTCACAATGTTGTTTCAGAGAGCCACAAACAGCTTTAGATTCATGCTCCCTGTCTCCTCCTGCTCAGGCTGTGGGTGGTTCTATAGCTCCGTATTCACAACTCTTCTAATTGTACTAATATGAGAGCAGCAGATCTTATCTATAGTACAGAGAGATTAAAAGCTCAAATTTAACAAAAAAATTACTCTCATTTGTTTCTTAGAGATAACTCTCTCTGTTCTCAAGCTGCCGGCATTCTGTGTGCCGACCTACGGTGACATAACTCTCTGTTCTCAGATAAGAAAAAGAGCATAGAGAGAAGGTGGGAGCAGGACGGTAACTAGAGATGGGCGAATCGATTCTAACGAATTGGAATTTGTTTAGAATTTCAGGAAAACTTCGATTCTGAACTAAGTCGAAGTTTGGGGTGATTCGCGTGAACGAAGTGTGCTTTTCATTGATAAAATGGCTGCGAGCACATGGCGCTACATGGGCAAAGCACTCTGGGAGGAAGAAGAGCATAGCCTGCATGACATGTGCAGAGGTGAAGCCAATCAGAGACCGGCGGGATTCTGTGACGTCACCGCACTATATAAGTCCGGGCGCGACGCTGGGAGCTCATACCGCTCTCACTGTACTGATCAGGGAAGGTGCTGCCGCGGCTGCTTATGATAGCTGATACTAAAGAACTGATTTTTATACAGCGATTTCTGTGGGGTGTCTCAGCTTGTCTCAGAGACTGCTTCTCTTAATGTTCTATTTCTGATTTTGTGGGGTATTGGATCTGAAGTCCAGTGTGCGTCCACTGCAGCTGCATATACATTTTAATGCTATCTGCTCACAGCACATTGAATATCCAAGGGGGATCTAAGCCAGTTCCTGTTGTATTCATTTAAAGAAACAGCGTTTTTACAATACAAATACCACTTCATTTCTGGTTGCTCATTTCATTTACGCAATTTACATCCAGGAGTTAATTAAGCGTTGATCTGCTGTTGTGGTCACTAAAGGAAACCGTCTTTTTCACCGCCAAAGAAGAAATTTTGCCTGTAGCATAATTCATATCCGAAGGTTAATTAAGCCTGTTTGTGCTTTTATATTCAGTAAAATACACAGAGTTTTTAAACGGCACATACAAGTCAATTTTTCCTGCCCATTTGTGGAGCGCAATTTATATCCAAGGGTTACCAAGCTTCTTAGTGGGTTCATTTGGCGTCAAATACAGGGTGTGTATTTATCATATACAGATATCTTTATCAAACAGTGTCTGTACATTTTAGAACAAACAGTATGTCAGACAGAGAGGTGGCAGGCTCTTCATCTGCGAGTGGCAGAGGCACAAACATTCCTGGCCCAGGTCACAGTACAGCAAGGGGACGTCGCAGCAGGGGTCACTCGGTGAGGCCACAACTGCCGCTGTCATCTAGCGGACGTGTGTTGTTCAGCAACCCAATGGTTCTTGATTGGTTGACTAGGTCATCCACTTCCTCCCAGATGACATCTGACAACCCCAGCCAAGAGTCGGTGGGAACCTCAGACACAACCCTTAGTTGGCATGGCCCGGGAGTGGGTCAGCGGCCCTCACCTGTCCTCAACCCGCCTCTGTCCCATCCGGTTCCCTCAGCCAGAGATCTACTATGTGGTCTGGGCTCAGCGCCACTATATAGCGAGGATGAACAATTTGAGGAGGGCAGTCAGCAGCTACTTGGCAGCGAAGAAATGGGGCCAATATCCCCTGCTTCTTGCAGTAGGCGGCAAAGTATAGATGTTGAGAGTGGCATGGGAGGTCATGTTGTGAGAGGTCAGCCTCGGCATACCAAGACCGGTGATGAGGACAGCAGTGACGATGAAACACAAATAGATGATGATGTAGCCGACCGCACTTGGGAGCCGGGTGAGGCAAGGGCTTCATCATCGTCAGGAGAAGAGGGCGTCAGCTTGCGCATCAGGCAGCGGCGCAGCCAGCAAGTGGGTCGTGTGGCCGTGAGTCAGCAGGATAGCAGCAGTGTGAGGTCGGGAGCCAAGCGGCCACGGGGTAAAAAACCCGCTTCGCAGGTCCAAGAAAGTAGTGGCACAGGGGCTCAGCGAGGCAGTGGTGGCAGTAGTGCGGAGCGTTGGCGGTAAAATCCGATACTTGGCGGTGTGGCAGTTCTTTGCTAAGACACCAGAGGAGCCGAATATTGGTATATGCAATATCTGTGGGCAGAAAGTGAAGCGTGGCCAGGGAGCTAACGGCACCACGGCCCTGCGTCAACACATGCAGCGTCACCATCCGGTGGCCTGTGAGAGACGTGGCTCAGATGTGGTGGTCCATCCTGCTGCCGCAGCAACAGCAGCAGCAGCGCCCAGTGGCACGCATGCCATTGCAGCCAGTCAAGGCTCCACCAGCTCTGCAGAAGGGAGCTGTTTCTCTTTGACATCATATCCCGATCCAGATGCTCCTGCTCCTCGCTACTCATGGCGCCAGCAGTCGTTCAGCAAGGCGATTGCAAAGAGACAACAGTATGCGTCCAACCATCCTAAGGTGCAGAATCTGACCGTACTCCTGTCCAAGTTGTTGGTGCTGCAGTCCCTCCCTTTCCAAATGGTGGATGCTGCACCGTTCAGAGAACTAATGGCTTGTGCCGAGCCGAGATGGAGAGTTCCAAGCCGTAATTTCTTTTCTTTGAGCTTATCGGTTTGTTCCAAGGTGCACGGCAGCGCGGACGTCTGGAGCTGTAACTACGGTCAGGGCCAGTACATGTCCTTTATGGCCCATTGGGTGAATGTGCTTCCTGTCCAGGCACACCAACAACTTGGACAGGAGACGCCACTTTCTCCTCCACGTTGCCAAACTGCGGCTCCTGCGCCAATGTCCGCCTCCTCCGCCTCCTCCACCACCACCACCAACTCAGCCTCCACAAGTACTGCTCCATCATTCCACATGATTAGGTCACAGCGGTGTAAAGCCGGTCTACACCTTGCTTGACTCGTCGAAAAAAGTCACACAGGGGAGGAACTGCTCCGCGTCATGCAGCAAGAAATCGATGTGTGGCTTTCCGCGCCAACTGCAAATTGGAACCATGGTGACGGACAATGGGAGTAACATGGTGTCCGCGCTGCACCGAGGAGAAATGGTCCATGTGCCCTGCATGGCGCATGTGTTTAATCTGGTTGTGAATAGGTTCCTGAAGTCTTCCACCGATCTTCAGAAGATTCTGAAAATGGCCAGGAAACTGTGCATGCACTTCATCCATTCCTACAAAGCCAGGAACACCCTTCTCGAGTTGCAGGAACAGAATAGCCTCCCCCAACACACTCTGATATGCGATGTTTCCACCCGTTGGAATCCCAGCCTGCACATGTTGGACCTACTGTATGAAAAAGAGGAAAGGCCATTAACGATTTTTTGATGATCCAGCCGGACAGGAGTACTCCCCTGTGTATCTTTGATGTCAGCCAGTGGCAGCTCATGCGTGACACCTGCCGTTTGTTGAGGCCATTCGAGGAGGCCACGTTATTTATCATTCGCCACCACTACCGGATGAATAACGTCATTCCACTGCTTCATGTCCTGGAACAGATGCTGAAAAATCTGTCTGGGCAGGGGACTGGAGACGTGGCGACCACATCTCGTGGCCACATGAGTCCGGTAGGGACTGAAATGGAGGAGGAGGAGGACATTGGAGCAGAAGCATTGTCTGGTGAAATTAGTGGATTTTCTACCCAGGTGACAAGAGAGGAGGAGCAGGAGCAGCTGGTGGAGCTAGATGGAGATGAGGAAGACGAGGCAGATGACCCGCAAGCACCGTGGCAGTATACAGTGGAGATGGAGGCAGGGAACCCTTCGGATCCACTAGTGCAGATGGCCCGCATCATGCTGATTTGCCTGGCTAGTGACAGTAAAATAGTCAGCATCTGGCAGTTGGATGACTTCTGGCTCTCCACCCTATTGGACCCTCTCTACTGGTCCAAAATTGGAGCCTTTTTCCCAGCTGCTGAGAGGGAGGACAAACTCAAATACTATAGGGAAATCCTCCGTAGTCAGTTGGCCGCTGCCTATGTGCGGCATAATCCCTCCTCTGACAGGTCTGACCGGGGGGTTCTTCAGCGCTCACGTACTACTGCCGTGGCTGCTGGGGGAAGGTGGGATGTAGGAGCAGTATCAGCTCCATCAGCAGCAACCTAAGTCTGGAGTCACTAATGAGCAGCTTCCTTCACCCACCTAGTGAGGAGGGCAGTTGCCAGCAGCAGCAGCAGGACCTGGAGCAGACCCTGAACCAACAGGTTGTGGCCTACTTGGACAGCACTCTGCCACCCCAGTTAGAAGATCCGCTGGACTACTGGGCAGCCAAACTGGATGTGTGGCCGCAACTTGCCGAGTTTGCAGTGGAGAAGCTGTCCTGCCCGGCCAGTAGTGTGGCATCAGAGCGGGTGGCGGGGCCATCGTTACCCCAAGGAGAACCCGCTTGTCCACGGGAAATGTGGAATGACTGACCTTTGTCAAGATGAATCAGGCGTGGATCGGCCAGGATTTCCACGCACCAATGCCTTAGGCGTCAGACTACATCAGCCATGACGCCTCACCCAAACTGTGAGAAATGAGTCTGGGTTCAAACTACCTGTCTCAGCCACTATTCTGATGCCGCCACCCGCCTGATGCCACACATCTGCTGCCAGTTTCTCCATCTGCCACCAACCATCTTTACCAGGGACTGGTATTGCCACCCACCTCCACACTCTGTCATGTGCCACTCTATGACCTCATGCTGCTGTTGCTGTGGCTGCTGCCGTGCCCTCCACACTGTGTCATTGTGCCACTCTGTGGCCTACTCCTGTTTTTGCCACCTCCAGAATGTCATTGTGCCACTGTCTGACCTCATGCTGCTGCTGTGGCTGCTGCTGTGACCTACACACTGTGTCATTGTGCCACTGTCTGACCTCATGCTGCTGCTGCCGTCACCTCCACTCTCTGTCATTGTGACACTCTGTGGCCTACTCCTGTTTTTGCCACCTCCAGAAAGTCATTGTGCCACTGCCTGACCGCATGCTGCTGCTGTGGCTGCTGCCTTGACCTCCACACTCTGTCATTGTGCCACTGTCTGACCTCATGCTGCTGCTGTAGCTGCTGCCGGGCCCTCCACACTGTGTCATTGTGCCACTCTATTTACTATTTTGCCATAGGCAAACTTAAACTCTATCAGTTCTCTATCTGTTAAACACTAAAACGTAACTTTTATGATATATAACTCTTAACCTCTATACTCCCTATTTAAAAACCTGCTCTCTCAGCTCATCATTTAACCCTTTTTGCTTCTGAAAGAGGGTCCGGAACTCTAAGCCTTGATGAAGCCAGGTTAGCTGGCGAAACATGTCGGCGAGGTCAGATATGACGGTTTAAATTGTGATTTCTCACCTCTGTATACATAGTTTCACCTGCTGCAGGGTTGTCACAAGGGGCCTTATTTGTTCTGTGTCCATGAATTATTTTTTAGGAACGACTGCCCAAGTAGTTGCTTGGGATCCCTTACTGGAGCTATATTTGCTATAGATAAAGGCTCCCCTGTGTAGTAGGTGGGGTTCCAACTAGACTTGGATATAGAAAGGTGAGTTTTATTCCATCTTTCAGAAGACAAAAAGGGATAAATGATAGGTTAGAGATCAGAATTTTTAAATAAGTGTTGAATAGAGTTTAAGAGTTTAGATATAAATAAATAGTACGTTTTTAGTGTTTAATAGATAGAGAAGCTGATAGAGTTAAAGTTTGCCTAAGGCAAAATGATGATAAATATAGTGATCAAAGTCACTCCTTTTTGTTCTCCTTGCGGATCCCAATTTTTTGGAGATTATGTGTCAAGTTTTTTGAACATAACACCAGAAAGGGTTGAACATAACTATATGTAAATATGTGGGCAGAAATAAGCGTGGGCCAGGACTTTTGTTGAGCGATTATTAAACGACAAAGTTGAAATCGGACACAGTTTTTATGGTGATCAGATTGTTTTAGATCATGCGCTAATATGTTATAAATCTGTGCACATCTATTAATACGCGCATTTTCGGCGCTTCCTGTAATTTTGCGCCAGCAAATCAGCTAACAGAATAGAGCAGGGTGAGAATGTGTGTGCGACGTCATGACTGGGAATTGTATGGGTTGCGATTGGCTGGAAAAATCACATGACCTCGTTTTTACATAGAACAGCGTTTCTGTTCAGCCTCATGTCTCTCAGCGGTCTCAGAGCAGAAAGACGTGCGCTCTGCCTGTGGCCAAACAGCTCAGCTCACGAAAATTATTATATTTTTCACAGAGAACCTCAACTATTGAGTAGCTGTGATCCTTCCAATTTAGTTAGATTAGAGAGATTGGAAGATTTTAGTAGTTATGTAGAGAATTTTAAAAGAGCATCAATCTACTCTGTAAAGTCACGGGGGGGGGACGAGGGGGTTGCCCCACGGGCGAACACAGTACACGCTCTATCAATAAAGAACAAACACTGATAAAGATCTCCAAGCTTAGTGTAGACATTGCACTGCAAATACTTTATTATTAACAGTTATCTATTGAAATATTTCCTGGATATTTGTGGCAGACCTAACTGTATAGGATACACACTCATCAATCTTTTCTAGTAACAGCAGTCCTTTGTTAGGTGCAAAACTCCACTTTTATTATCAGTAAACATTTCAGATAGGTGTTCATTTCAATTTTGCCCCAGTCCCCCAGCTTTTGTTGATAAACCACTCTTGTACTTAAATTAGAAACCACAAGTCACACAGTTGATAGGTGCCAATAATACCTTGTAATATCCGAATAAATTTCAAGCTACGTGTTTTTTGACTGTTGGCGCACTACAGCTTTGTTCATTGAGGCACCTAGCACTTACATTGAATACTGCAATTTTGTAGTCACCACAGTTGAATTGATAGTGCCAAAAAAACCCTTTTTATTATTCGAATAACATTATCAGATACGTGTTTTTTCACTTTGGGCGCACTAACAGCTTTGTTCATTGAGGCACCTTGGCACTTAAATGTGAATACTGCAATTTTTTTAGTCACCACAGGTGAATTGGATAGGTTGCCAAAAAATACCTTTTATTATCGAATACATTTCAGATACGTGTTGTTTTCACTTTGGCCGCAGCCAGCTTTGTTGATTGATCTACTTTGCAGTTAAATTTGAATACAGCCATTTTGTAGTCACCACAGTGACTTGATAGTGCCAAAAATACCTTTTATTATCCTAATACATACAGAAGAGCTGTGTTTTTGTCACTTTGCCCATCCAGGTTTGTTATAAGCCAACTTGCAGTTAAATTTGAATCCAGCAATTGGTAGTTACCACTGTTAATTGATAGTGACTAAAAATTACCTGTTATTATCCAATACATTACAGATACTGTTATTTCACTTTGCGCACTACAGCTTTGTTTCTTTGGAGCACTTGCCTTAAATGTGAATACTCAATTTTTAGTTCACCACAGGTGAATTGATAGGTGCGCAAAAATACGCTTTTATTATCCTAATGACATTTCAATACGAGTTTTATCACTTTGGGCGCAGCCAGCTTTGTTGAATATCTACTTGCAGATTTTAAATTTGAATACAGCAATTTTGTAGTCACCACAGGTGAATTGAAAGTCCAAAAATACCTTTGTATTATACGAATACATTACAGATACGTGTTTTTTGCACTTTTGCCAGATTTCCAGATTTGTTGATAGAGCCACCTTGCAGTTAAATTTAATCCAGCAATTTGTAGTTACCACTGGTAATTGATAGGTGGCCAAAAAATACCTTTTTATTATCCGAATACATTTCAGATACTGTTTTTTTTTGACTTTGGCGCACTACAGCTTTGTTCAATGACAGCACTTTCACGTAAATCAGAAAACACCAAGCAATTTTATAGTCACCACAGTGAATTAAAAGGTCAAAAAATACGGAGTATTTATACTAAAACATAACAGATAACGTTGTTTTTTGCACTTTTGCCCATCCCAGATTTTTGATAGATACACCTGCAGTTAAATTTGAATCCACAATTTTGTTTTGATTAGATGGATTTGAGATAGCTGGGTGACTGCCCCTTTTTTTGGGGGGCCGTACTTTTAATAAGAGACTTTCCAAAACATTCCATACCTTCTCAAATTTATATTTCTGAACATGGAGCGAAATGCAGGTGTAAGCGAGCAAAGAGGGGGTAGCACAGGAGGTAGAGGTAAACGAGAGAAGTCTCCTTCCAGTGCTGGCACAACACGCATGCCAGCGATCGTCAGTTGCAAGACCGTCAGGCCTGTCACGCTGGGTCAGGGCCCTGTGGAATTCTCCGTAACGAACAGCGTCGCCAATCCTGTCCTTCCCAGTGGTTAATACAACCTGCATCTAGCAGTCTTACCTCCTCTCCTCCCAGTCCACGTCCACAAATGTCCGTCATCAGCATCATCAGCAACCGTCCAACCTGAAGCACCAAATGTCAACTCAGTTACCCACCACTGTGGTATATTCCACGTGTCTGAAGACATCTTGAATGACAAATGCGGTAGCGTCAGAAGCATGTTAAAAGATCAAGAGGATGATTTAGTCTGCACAGACCAGCCCAGTTTCTGGATCGCCATCATAGGTGAACGGAAGCCGGTTCAATCGCAAAAATCCTGCGGTCAGCAAGCCTAGCCGCCCTCTTTGCATGTGTATGCAAAAGTCGAGGACGTCCAATCAAACCTGTGTTGATGATGATGATGATGAACGACATTGTTGGTGCTGAACCATCTGTGTCCGTTTTCCGCAGAATTTGCATTCAGCGCTTCATCAGTGGACGAGGAGGGAAGACGCTGGGTAGTGTCAATACGGTGTCCCGCCACAACAAGTGGAGAGGGCTATCTCAGAAGTCCGCTGATATGATTCCCCAGCCACGTTCAGCGCAAAACACCGGCTCCTCGCTTATCGCCGCAAAAAGGTCCAGGACCATCTCAAGCCAGTGCCCATTCTTTTGAGCAACCTCGATCACCCCACGATGTCATATCCAGCCTTTGCCGTAAATGCATAAGTAAGCAAGAACCTAATGTTAACCACCACCCACATTCTAGTCACATGCAGCAATGCAAGAGTTGAAATGGAGGGAACACTTGGCCAAAAAAGGCCAACCACGCCGGAGCCTCCAACACTGTCACAAACACCCTCTGTACTCCTGCCTCCCCACCTCCACCCACCACAAGCATTCCTCAGCTGCCCATGTCCTCTCAGAGTCAGATCTGGTATCAGCCTCCGCTTCCAGCTCCACCGACGCCAATACCACCTACCACCAAGACCCATCCTATCCCGTCTCCTTCTGCAGTTTGACAACCTCACCCCGTATCAGCGGCCAGTCTAGCACCAGCCTACTGTCTTCCAGTTTGGAGCATAATAAACACTTTAACAACCCAAACCATCCGCAAAGCAAAAGCCTGATTCGGCATGCCAGGCTTTGGCCTTGGAAATGATGCCTTTCCCCGTCTGGTGGACACAGATGGGTTCCGCCATGTCATAGTCCCTCTCGTCCTGCCCCCAATACCAAATCCAAGCAGGCATTTCTTGGCCAAAAAGCCGTCCCTCGCCTGGCAGCCATGTGTCATCTAAAATTAAAAGCGCGTTGTTCTGCATCGTGTCCGAAAAAGTCCATCTCAACCACCGACAAGACATGGACTATAGCACGGCCAAGGCCGCTATAATCTCTGTGACGCACACTGGTGAGCTGGGTGGATGTCTCTGGGGGTACGTGCTCTCCACGCTCGCGCACGCTCTTCAAGAACTGCAGGGATGGTGCTGCTCTTCTCCCCCAATCCTCTGGTGCATCACGTCCCAAAACACCAGCCGTGTATGAAATTAATTCTGCCTTGAGACCCGTCCACACAATCCCAGGTCAGGAGCTGATGGACGGCTCTAAGCAACCGAACCGAGCGCTGGCTGGTGACCAAGAACCATTGTGCCAGGCAAGGTGGTGTGCGATAACGGGCGAAATCCTGCTGGCGCCCTTAAGATCGTGCTGAGAGCACATCCTTTACCTGGCACCATGTCATGAACCTGTCGTCCAGAAATTCTAAAAGAGCTACCCGGGTCTGGACTGCCTGCTGAAGAAGGCTCAGAGTCTGAGTTTGCACTTCCGCCGTTCGCAACCCAGCTTCGACCCGCCTGCAGCGTCAGTGTCAGCACGCTCCACCCGTCAACCGTCCTCAATTGTTTACGTGGCAACACAGCTGGAATCCACCCTCCCACATGCTTCAGCGATTGTGGCAGCAGCGCAATGCCATTAGTACCAGTACAATGGACACACTGGCCTGACAACAGCGTCGTGACCCTCGGGTGTTGAACCACCGAGAGTTAGCCAGTGTAAGGAGTCTTCTGCACCATCCTTGCCAGTTTTGAAGTAAAGCCACCAATGCCCTTGTCAGCATGAGCATTGTGGTGACTTATTTCTGGAACATTGTTGGACGCTCTGAAACCACAGGTCCCCCCGGCCAGGAGGAAGGAGACGTACACAGATGCGGACACGGAGCCTATCTCACCATCAAATCCACAAGCCCAGACAGTTCACAATTTCATCGCTTCATTAGGCAGTGGTTCGGGGTCCCAGAGCTAGTGCAAGGTGGCCATCACTCTCAGGTGCATCATCTCAGCAATTCTCTGTGTTGAAGCTGTTGCCGGAGGCACGCGGAGAAGGAGGAGAGGAGGAAGGTATTCCTAAACACCGATGTTACCGACGTCCCTGCCTGAAAGAGTTGCGCGAATTTGAGGCAAGGAGGAAGATGAGGAATATCATTTCTAGTGCCCCCTCGACCCAGAGCTTGGAAACTCAAGCTCCATCCTCACATTATGCATGGATGCTCCCATTTCCTCCAACATGATCCTCGTCATTAAGGCCATCAAAATGAACACAAACAGCTACTGGTGGCCACCCTCCTGGATCCCCGTAACATAAACAAAACTCAGCTCTTTTCCTCCCACCCCCTTTAAAAAAAAAAAAAAAAAACCCCCCCAAACAGAGAGTAAAATGCAAGAAATGGAGACTTGCTAGATTGAATCAACTGAGACATCTGTTCTCTGCCTTCACGTCCCAAATGTCCACGTGGAACAACATCCGCTACGTGACAGCAGTAGAGTGCCATAGGCGAGTCGGCACAGCCAGGCAAGGTGGCGGAACCTTAATGGGTGACCTCTTGCAATCTTTGTTTACCACCTCACCAACGCATGCAAGCAGGGCACACATCCAACACAGCAGGACTCTCTTAAGATCAGGTGCAACACTATCTGCGTCTCAACACCGATGTTTTTGCATGTGTTCGGAACCCAATTAGACCTTCTGTATCCAAAAATGGACGAATGCCCCGAGCGCTCTCACGCCATAGAGGTGTTTGTCCTGCCAGCACCAGCGTCAAATCTGAGCGACCTTCAGCACAGCTGGAGTATCATACAGACAAACGCAATACCGCTTTCCCACAGAGAATGTGGAATCGTTTGACTTCAACAAGATGAATCAGGCATGATCTCTGAAATTAGTTGTGGCCCCAATTGCCGAGGACCACCGATTAGTTGCCAGGGTCTACTTCACATTCCTTTCAAACAAAAATGTCCTCTGAAAACTTTTTTAAAATGATCATTTTCTTACTGGCAATTTTATTCCTCTTTCCTCTTTTAAATTCTCTTTGCTGTGAGGAGACTGTAAAAACAGCAAGGTTTCATGACAACACCGTATTCCATTTACTCACTTTATCTTAGAAGTTTTCAGCATGTCATGGTTTGAGTCATGTTGCAGTGAGATACAGCGATAATTATGGTCCTTTGCGAACAGAAAAGTGGCTTCAAATGGCATTTCTCCCTCACCAATTTTAAAATAGTGGCTGAGAAGTCATATATATAATTTTTGGGTCAATGTAGCTGTGAGAATACAGAAATAATCTTGGTCCTTTGGAACAGAAATTGTGGCTTCTAAGTTGCATTCTCCTCACAAAATTTTAACAGTGGCTGAGAAGTCATATTTATAATTTTTTGGGTCATGAAGCTGTGAGATACAGCAATAATTCATGGTCCTTTGGAACAGAAATTGCTTCTAAGTGGCATTTCTCCCTACACAATTTTTAACTGGCAGAGAAGTCATTATATAAATTTTTGGTCAAGCTCGCTTTTGAAATGCATGCAATTCTACAGGTCCTAATATAAAAAAAATGATTGTTTCTAACATACATTTGTTCTCAACAATTGTCAAAAGTGGCTCAATGTCATGCTTTGAATTTTTTGGGCACATTTTGCTTTGAAATCAGCTATACTACAGTCCTATCTAAAAAATGTTGTTTCTATAGACATTTTGTTCTTACACAATTGTCAAAAGTGGCAATCATGGGTCATGTTTTTTGAATTTTTTGGGGCATTTGGCTGTGACATGCACTATATACATGTCCTATTATAAAACATGTTTTTTCAACAGACATTTGTTCTTCACAATTGTCAAAATGGCTCAAGGGTAATGGTGCTGTCAGAAACAGGAATAGGTAGGACCACTGTTAATGACACATATTTGCAAAATGACTTTGTTTTTGCAATATCTTTTAACATAGCTATCAATCCTGAATTGAGACAACCATTTAATACAATGAAAAAAAGAGAAACAAAGACATGGTGGGATTCCATCTTATTTTAAAAATGTGTTCTAAATTAACTACTAAAAAACTTGCATGTACAAAATAGCTGGTAAAAAAATTCCCCTGTATTGTACAAGGAGGTACAGGAAAACTGACCAGAATGTAAGGTTATTCATAGACATGGAGTAATGGATCACGGACAGAGAAACAAAGGTACAGAGACAATTTCCTCCATCACGTTGAGTAAAATGAGAAAAGAAATGCCAAGCAAAAGGAGCAACAATGGTTAACAGAGCGTTAACCACCATATTTCCCAAGTGAAGCCTCAATATGGTCCGCACTCATACTGAGGGTGCAACGCTACCAGGTCTTTGACTGTGTACTGAGTGAAGGCTGAGTTCTCAACTTCCCTTCCGGTACTCTTCTTCAGCACGACAGTTTTGTTTCTGCGTCATCAGGGCAATTTTAACCTCGTGTTAATAGATGACGGACGCTCCAGGGCTCTCACCGCTCCCACTGTAACTCCGCCCTGGTCATGCATGCGGCACAGGACAGTTCTAGTCAATGTCCAGTTCAACTAAAAGGAGGTTGAAATGACTCCTTTTTCCGGCACTTTTTAAATCAGGGGGTCATGCAGTTTCAGGGCTCATGCTGCTTCCAGGACAGATAATGCAATTCCTTCAAGTAACAGATGGATCTCTCTCAACAACAACAACGGAAAAATAAAAAAAAAAAAAAGAAGCGAAAAAAAAAGGAAAAAAATCATAAAACAAAAAAGACGGAAATAAAAGAAAGGAAGGAAAAACAAAAGGAACATATGAAAAAAAAAGAAGGAAAAAAAAATTAAAAAAAAAAGAAAAAGAAAGAAAAAAAAAAAAAAAGAAATAAAAAAAGCAAAGGACAAAGAGAGAAAAAAACAGAAAAAGAAGTAACAAAGCAAACGAAGGAAGAAAAACACCAAAATACGACAGGACGAAAAACCAGAAAAAATCACCAACAAAACGCCATAGAGGTCGGAAAGAACACGCAACAAAGAAATAGCAAATCAAACACCAACAGGCGCAAACACCGCCCGCCCCCGCAGCGCAAAAACCAAAATTTCCCACCACACCAAGCCCTCCCAACCCCCCGAACCAACACCCGCCAGAGCACCCCGCCCAGAACCTCAGCCCCACACCCAACAAACAACCGCGCCCCTCCCCACTAATCCTACACACCACCCCCCTACCCCCCTCAACACCCTCACCACCCCCCGCTGCATTCCTCCGCACGCTACCCCTCTTGACACCGCCAGGCACCCCCACCCCCCTCCGGGCCCACCCGTTCCTACTTCTCCTCCATTTCATCTCAACTACTTCTAACCGCCCGCTCCCACCACGTCCCCTCTGACCGTTCACCACACCACGTTAACATCTGCTCACCACCCCCCCCTCCCCACGGTGCCCACTACCCTTCCCACCAACCACCCGTCCACCCCCAACCGACCTTCTCGCCCCCCCCACCGCCACCTCCACTCCTACTCCTCCACACCCCCACACCACCGTCCCCCCTCGCACCTCCCCCCCACCGCCCACTTCCCCTCTCCTCCATGCTCCCCCGCTACCCACGCGCACGCCACTACTGCCTCACCCACCAACCCCCTCTTTTAGTCCTCTCGTGCCACCTCCCTACGCCCGCCCCTGCGGCGGAAATTCGCAGAGTGAGGAAAAGAGAGAGATCCATCATGTTAACTTGAACATGACAATTGAATACTCCCTGTACCTGTAACGCAGTCATGATCCCGAAACCTCATTACCCCCAGGAATTAAAAAGTGCCGAAAAAGAGTCTTCAACCACCCCTTTTAGTTGAACTGGACTTTGACTTAGAACTGTCCTGTGCCACAGCATGACCCAGGGCCGGAGTTACAGTGGTCGCGTGAGAGCCCAGGCTGGCGTCCTCATCTATTACAGCAGGTTAAAATCCTGAACACGCAGAAACAAAAACTGTCGTGCTGAAGCAATACGAGCGGAGTGTAGAACTCCAGCCTCCTCAGTACACAGTCAAGACCTTGTAGCCGCTGCCCCTCCGTATGAATAGCGGACCAATTAGCTTCACTGGGAAATACTGGTGTTAAACGCTCCTTACCCCCAGGTGCCCTTTTGGCTGGCATTTCTTTTTCTCATTTTTTACTCAACGTGGCTGGAGAAATTGTCTCTTAACATGTTCTCCTTCCGTGCTCCATACTCCATGTCCTCTGAATAACCTACATCTGGTCAAGTTTTCCTGTACCTCCCTTGTACAATTCAGGAATTTTTTTTACCACATTTTTGTACATGCAAGTTTTTTAGTATTAATTCTAGAAAACCATTTTTTAAAATAGGAATGGAAACCCACCATGTCTTTGTTTCTCTTTTTTTCATGTATTAAAGGGGTGTCCTCAATACCGGGATAGATACTATGTTTATAAGATCTGCAAAAACAAGTCATTTCAATATGTGGTCCATTAACAAGTGTCCTAACTATTCCTGTTTCTGATCACACCATTACCCTTGAGCCACTTCTTGAGCATTGTGAAAACAAATGTCTGTAAAAACAATCCATGTTTTTATAATAACCTGTAGATATAGCTGCATGTCGACAGCAAAATGCCACCCAAAAATTCAAACATGACCCATGGAGCCACTTTTGACAATTGTGAAGAACAAATGTCTATAGAACAACATTTGTTTAGAATAGACCTGTATATTGCTGCATTGCAAAGCAAAAAGCCACCATAAATTCAAAGCAAGACACAAGACCACTTGACATTGTGAAGAACAAATGTCTGTTAGAAAAAAAAAAAAAAAAAAACAACATTTTTTTATAATAGGACCTGTAGTATTGCTGCATTTCAAAGCAGCATGAACCCAAAAAATATAAAAATACTTCTCAGCCACTGTTAAAAATGTGAGGAATAATTTGCCACTAGAAGCCACATTTCTGTTCCAAAGGTCCATATAATTGCTGTATCTCCACAGCTACTTGAACCCCAAAAAATATAAATATGACTTCTCACCCACTGTTAAAAAATTGTGAGGGATAAAAGCCACTTAGAAGCCAATTTCTGTTCCAAGGACCATGATTATTGCTGGATCTCACAGCTACAATGACCCCAAAATAATTATAATATGACTCTCAGTCCACTATTAAAATAGTGAGGAGAAATCCAACATGAAAGCCACATTCTGTTCAAAGGACCATAAATATAGCTGTATCTCACAGCAACATGACCTCAAAACCAATGACAATGCGAAAACTCTTAAGATAAAAGTGAGTAAATGGAATACGGGTTGTCATGAAACCTTGCTGTCTTTTACCGTCTCCTCACAGCAAAAAAATAAAAGAGGAAAAGAGAATAAAAATTGGCAGTAAAGAAATGAATCATTTAAAAAAAGTTTTTTCGGAAAGGACCATTTTTTCTGTTTGAAAAGGAATGTGAAGTAGACCGGCAACTAATCGTGACCACCGCAATTGGGCCACAACATCATCAGAGATCCATGCCCTGATATCATCTTGATGAAAAGTCAAACGATCCACATATCTGTGGAAAGCCGATGCTTTGTCTGTAATGATACCTCCAGCTGTGCTGAAGGTCCGATCCGATATTACGCTGCTGCTGGCAGGACAAACCTCAATGGCGTGACAAGCCAGCTCGTGCCATTCGTCCATTTTGGATAACCCAGAAAGTCTACTTGGGTCCGGAGAACACATCAGAAAACATCGTGTTGAACGCAGAATATCGTGCTAACCATGATCTTAACTGATCTTCTGTGTGTGTATGTGCCCTGCACTTGCATGCGTTTGGTGAGGTGGTATACAAATATTCCATAGGTCCACCCATTAGGCTTTCCGCCACCTGCCTGCTGCTGCCGCCTAAGCCGCTACTTGGGCACTCTACTGCTTTCACGTCGCTGAGTTGTTTCCACCGTGACATTTGGACGTGAAGCAGACGCAACAGATGTCTCCAGTTTGATCAACACAAGGTCCCCATTTCCTCATTTTACTCTCTGTTTAGGGTAGTGAAGGAAAGTGCTGAGTTTTGTTTTGTACCGGGGATCCAGGAGGTGGCCCACCCAGTAGCTGTGTCATTTGATGGCCTTAATGCGGGATCATGTTGGAGGAAATGGACAATCCAAGCACTCATAGTAAGATGGAGCCTTATTTCCCAAGCCCCTGGGTCGAGGGCACTAGCAAACTGAATGCTTCCTCATCTTCTCCTCTGCCTCAAATTCGCGCCAACCTCTTTCTAAGGCAGGGACGTCGGTAACATCGGTGTCTATGGATACCTCCTCCCCTCCTCCTCCTCCGCGCCTCGGCACAGCTTCAACACAGCCCGGACTTGGCCTGAGATGATGCACCTGAGAGCTGATTGCGCCACCTTGCACTACTCTGGACCCCGAACCACTGCCAAATGAAGACCGATGAAAATTGTGAAACTGTCGGCCTTGTGGATTTGATGGAGATAAAGGCTCCTGTCGCATCTGTGTCCGTCTCCTCCTCCTGGCGGACCTGTTGGTTTACAGAGTGTCCAACAATCGTTCCAGAACTAAGATCACCACAATTCTCCATCTGACAAGGGCAATTTGGTGCTTCTTCAAAACTGGTAAAAGGATGGTTGCAAGTCTCTTTCACCTGCCTCCACTCTCGGTGGTTCACACCCCGAGGTCCCGCACCGCTGCTTTCAGGCCATGTGTCACTTCGTACTGCATAATGGCATTGCGCTGCTGCCACAAATCGCTGAAGCATGTGGAGGTTGGAATTCCACGTGTTGCCAAACGTCAACAAGAGACGGTTGACGGGGAGGCCGACTGCACGCAACAGCACAAGGCGGGACGAAGCAGGTTCGAACGGCGGAAGTGCAAACTCAGACCTCGAGCCTTCTCAGCAGCAGTCCCGACCCGGGAAGCTACTTTAGAAATTTCTGACGAACAAGGTTCATGACATTGGCCAGTAAAGGATGTGCTCCCAGCCTACCGATCTTAAAGGGCGGCCAGCAGATTTCGCCCTTATCGCACACCACCTTGCCGGCAAAGTTCTTGTCACCCAGCCAGCCGCTCGGTCTCGTTGCTAGACGTCCACGCCCTGACCTGTGTGGACGTCTCCAAGGCAGATAATTTCAACACGGCCTGTGTCTTTAGGCACGTGAATGCCACCAGAGGACCTTGGGGGAAAGAGCCCTCGCCATCCCTGCAGTTTTGAAGAGCTAGTGCGCCGAGCCTTAAAGCCACCGTCACCCCAGAGAACATCACCCCCCCAAGGGCACTCACCCAGTAGAGCTGTCACAGAGAAATAGCTGCCATGGCCGTGCATACTAGTCCCATTGTCGTGGTGAGATGGCTTATACCCGGACCCAGATCAGACAACCGCGCTTTTAATTTTAGATACCCACGGCCAGGCAGCAGGGACGGCTTTTCTGGCAAAGAAATGCCTGCTTGGCATCTGGTATTGGGGGCAGACGAGGCCATGACATGGCGGGAACCCATCTGTGTCCACCAGACGGAATGCAACATTTCCAAGGCCAATAAGCTCGGGCAATGCCGACATTCAGGCTTTTGGCTTTGGAAGGTTTGGGTTAAAGTGTTTCTTCCTGCACGCAAACCTGAAGACAGAAGTGCTGGCTCTAGACTGCCGCTGTTACGGCTTGCAGGTTGTCAAACTGGCAGAAGGAGACAGATTAGGATGGGTCTCTGGTGTACTGGTGGTACTTGGGCACGGTGGAGGCTGAAGCGGAGCTGCTCCCTGATCATGAACTCTGAGAACATGGCAGCTGAGATTGCTTGGTGGTGGAGGAGAGGAGGAGGCGGAGACAGAGGGTGTTGAACATTGGTTGAGGTCCCGACGTCGTCCTGGCGCTTTTTTGGCAAGTGTTCCCCCATTTCAACTCATGCATTCCGCTGCATGTGACTAGACATGTTGGTGTGGTTTAACCAATTAAGGTTCTTGCCTCTACTTATCATTACGGCAAAGGCGGCATATTGACAACGCTGGTGAATCAGAGCTTCTCAAAGAAAGGCCCAGCCTTGAAGGTCCGGGACCTTTTTGACGGCGATAAGCGAGAAGCGGGGTTTGCGCTGACGTGGCTGGCGGAATCATAATATCAGCGGACTTCTGCAAAGCCTCTCCCTTTTTGTTGGCGGAACCCGTATTGACACTACCCCACTCGCTTCCTCCTCGTCCACTGATGAAGCGCTCGAAAGCAAATTCACGGAAAGACCAGATGATCCAGCAATGTCGTCATCATTCATCACATCAAAACAGTTGACTTGGTCTCTAACATTCTGCTCCACAAGCAAGAGTGGCTGCAAGCGTTGCTGACCGCCAGAGTTTTGCCGATTGACCGGCTTCCTTCTCCTCCTCTGATGCATCAGTATCTGGGCGTCCAGGAGCAGACTACAAATCATCCTCTTGATCTTTTTAACATGCCTTCTGACCCAACCGCATTTTGTCATCAAGAGTCTTCAGACAATGATTATCCACAGTGGTGGGGTACACGAGTTGACATTTTGGCTGCTCATGTAGACTTTGCTGAATGATGCTGAGACCACATTTGTGAGCCGTACTGGAGGACGAGGAGGTAAGACAGCTAGATGCAGGTTGTTATTTAACCATGAAGTACAGAATGGCGACGCTGTTTTTTTCGTTACTGAGATTCACAGGGCCCTGACCCTGCGATGACAGGCCTACGTACTTGTCAACTGACGATCCGCTGCATCGTGTTGTCCCCAGCACTGGAAGGAGCACCTTCTCTCTACCTCTACCTCATGCTACCCCCCTCTTTGCTCCTTACCACCTCATATTCGCTCCATGTTCAGAATATAAAAATTTGAGAAGGTATAATATTTTGGAAAGTCTCTTATTAAAGACGCAAGTCACAGCTATTATCAAATCCCTCTAATCAAAACAAATTGCCTGGGATTCAAATTTAACTGCAAGGTGTCTCTATCAACAAATCGGACTGGTCACAAGTGCAAAAAACACGTATCTTTTACGTTTTCGTAAATACACGGTATTTTTGCAGCCGTTTTAATTCACCTGTGTGACTATAAAATTGCCTGTGTTTCAGATTATACGTGCAAGCTGCTCAGAACCAAAGCTGTAGTGCGCCACATCAAAAAACACGAATCTGAAACATGTATCGATAATAAAAGTATTTTTTGGGTCACCTATCAATTCACCAGTGGTAACTACACAATTGCTGGATTCAAATTTAACGCAAGGTGGCTCATCAACAAATCTGGACTGGCAAAAGTTCAAAAAACACGTATCAGTAATGTTATTCGAAATAATACAAAGTATTTTTTGGGCACCTATCAATTCACCATGTGGTGACTACCAAAATTGCTGTATCAAATTTAACTGCAAAGAAGATCTATCAACAAAGCTGGCCTGCGCCAAATAAAAAACACTATCTAAATGTATTTCGGATAAATAAAAGGTATTTTGCACCTATCAATTCACCTGTGTGACTAAGAAAATTGCAGTATTCACATTTTAAGTGCAAGGTCCTCAAAGAACAACTTGTAAGTGCACAAAGTGAAAAAACACGTATCTGTAATTATACGGATAATAAATTTAATTTTTTTTGTATTTTTTGACACCTACAATTCCTCAGTGTAACTTACTGCAATTGCTGGATTCAAATTTAACTGGCAAGTTTGCTCTATCAACAAACTGGGCGTGGCAAAAGTGCCAAAAACACGTAATTCTGTAATGTATTCGGATAATAAAAGGTATTTTTTTGCACCTATAAGTTCACCAGTGGTGACTACAAACATGCTGTATTCAAATTTATCTGCAAGTAATCCTATAACAAAGCTGCCAGCGCCAAAGTGAAAAAACACGTATCTGAACATGTATATCGATAATAAATGGTATTTTTGGCACCTATCAATTCACTGTGTGACTAAAAAATTGCAGTATTCACATTTAATGCAAGGTGCTCAATGAACAACAGCTTATGCGCCAAAGTGAAAAAACACGTATCTGAAATGTTTTCATAATCAAAAGGTATTTTTGGCACCTATCTAATTTCACCTGTGTTGACTACAAAATTTGCAGTATTCACATTAAATGCAAGTGCCTCATTAACAAAGCTGTATGCGCCAAAGTCAAAAAACACGTATCTGAAAATTATTCGTATATTACAAGGATAATTTATTGCACCTTATCAACACTTTGCTACTTCTGGATTCTAATTTAAGTACAAGGTGGATATTCAACAAAGCGGTCTGGGCAAAATTGAAATGAACACCTATCTGAAATGTATACTGAATAATAAAAGTGGAGTTTTGCACCTAACAAAAGACCTGCATTACTAGAAAAGAGTAAACCTATAAGTTCATGCTGCCAATAACCAGGAAAATTTACAAGTAGAAACTGTTAATAATAAAGCTATGCAGTGCCAATGTCTACGAACTAAGTCCTTTGTGAACAGTTATCCAGTGTTCTTTATAGATAGAGCTTGTCTGGTGTTTCGCCCTTGGGGCCCCCCTCCGCTCCCCCCGACGACTTTACAGCGTAGATCTCCTTTAAAATTCTCTACCTAACTACATAAAATCTTCCATCTCTAATCTAACTAAATTGGAAGGATCCACAGCGAATAGTTCGAGGTTTCTCCTGTGAAAAAATATATAATTCCGCTGAGCTTTTGCCACAGGCAGAGCGCACGTCCTTCTTCTCTGAGACGCTGAAGACACTGAGGCTGAACAGGAAAGGCTGTTCATGTAAAACGAGGTCATGTATTTTCAGCCATCCAACCATACACATCCCAGTCATGACGTCGCACACACATCTCACCTCTCTATTCTGTAAGCTGATTTGCTGGCCGCCCAAAATTACAGGAAGCGCCCGAAATGGCGCGATATAATAATGATCACAGATTTTAACCTAAAATTATCGCATGATCGAAAAATCTGATCACCATAAAAACTGTGCCGATTTCACTTTGGGTCGATAATAATCGGCTCACACAAGTCCCTGCCACGCTTACATTCTGCCCACATATTCTACATATAGTTTATGTCAACCTTTTCAGTGTCTTGTCAAAAACATTCACATAATCTCCAAAAAATTGGGAATCTCGCAAGAGAAACAAAGATGAACTTGATCACTATACTTTACTATTTTCCATAGCAAACTTTAACTCTATCAGTTCTCTATCTACTTAAACACCTAAAACGTAACTTTTATTATATCTAACTCTTAAACTCTATACACACTATTTACAAATCTATCTCTAACCTCATCATTTAACCCCTTTTTTGCTTCTGAAAGAAGGGAATACTCCCTTCTATCATCAAGTCTGTGAACCCACCTACTTAACAGGGAAGCCTGTATAATCTAATAGCAAAGTACTAAGCTCAGTAAGGGACCCAAGCCACACCTTGGCCAGTCCGTCCTAATCTCATTGACACAGAACCAAATAAGAGCCCCCTTGTGACACCCCTGCACAGGTGACACTTGTAACAGGTGAGAAATCACAATTTAAAACTCCATATTTGACCTCGCCGACATTTTCGCCAGCTAACCTGCTTCATCAAGGCTTAGAGTTCCGGCCCTCTTTCAGAAGCAAAAGGGTTAAATGATAGTGAGAGATCATGTTTTTAAATAGTGAGAATAGAGGTTAAGAGCTACATATAAGAAAAGTTACGTTAGTGTTTTAACAATAGATAACTGAAAGTTTAAGTTTGCCTATGGCAAAAGAGTAAATAGATGCACAATGACACAGGTGTGGAGGGCACGGCAGCACCACAAGTGCAGCATGCGGTCAGACAGTGGCCAATGATAGGAGTGTGAGGCAAGGCAGCAGCCGACACAGCAGCATCGATCAGCAGTGGCACAATGACTTTCAGGAGTGGCAAAAACAGAGCATGCCACAGAGTGGCACAAAGACACAGTGTGGAAGCGGCATCGCAGCAGCCACAGCAACAAGCCATGAGGTCATAAGTGGCACAAAGACATGTGAGGTGGTGGCAATACCAGTCCTGGTAAAGTATGGTTGGGTGGCAGATGAGAAAACTGGCAGCAGATGTGTGGCTCAGGAGGGTGGCGCATCAGAAAGTTGGCTGAGACAGGTAGTTTGAACCCAACCTCATTTGCTCACAGTTTTGGGTGAGCATCATGGCTGATGTAGTCTGACGCCTAAGCATTGGTGTGTGAAAATCCTGGCCGATCCATGCCTGATCATCTTGCGAAGGTCATCAATCCACATTCCCGTGACAAGCATGTTCCCTTGGTAACGTTGGCCCCCGCCGCACTGAACACCCCTTCTGATCCAAACACTACTGGACACAGCTTCTCCACTGCAAACTCGGCAAGTTGCAGCCACCCATCCAGTTGGCTGCCCAGTAGTCCAGCAGATCTTCACAAAATAACTGGCGTGGCAGAGTGGCTGTCCAAGTAGGCCACACCGTTTGGTTCAGGGTCTGCTCCAGGTCAGCTGTTGCGGCTGGCGACTGCCCCCTCACTAGTGGTGAAGGGCAGCTGCTCATCAGCTGACTCCAGACTTAGTTGCCTGTTGATGGAGCTGTCCTCGCTCCTATCCCTCTACCTCCCCCAGCACCGCAGCAGTATGTACGTGAGCGCTGAATACCTCCGGTCAGACAGCTTCAGAAGAGGACGATGCCGCACATAGGCAAGCCCAACTGATATGGGAGGATTTCCTATAGTAATTTGAGTTTGTCCTCTCCTCTCAGCAGCTGGAAAAAGGCTCCCAATTTTGGACCGGAAGCGAGGCTCCATAGGGTGGAGACCAGAAGTCATTCCCTCTGCCGGATGCTGAACTATTTTGCTGTCACTAGCCAGGCAAATCACCTGCTGCGGGCTATCTGCACAAGTGACTCCGAGGGGCTCCCTCCTTCCATCTCCACTGTATACTGCCACGGTGCATTGGGGTCATCTGGCCTCGTCTTCCTCATCTCCATCTAGCTCCTCAGCTGCTCCTGCTCCTCCACGTTTGTCACCTGGGTAGAAAACCACTAATTTTCACCAGACAATGCTTCTGCTCCAATGTCGTCCTCCTCCATTTCAGTCCCTACCGGACTCATGTGAGCCGCGAGTTTGTTCGCCACGTCTCCGTCCGCCCTGCCAGACGATTTTCAGCATCTGTTTTCCAGGACCATAAGCATGGAATGAACTTTTACATCCGGTAAGTGGTGACGACTGACAAATAACGTGGCCTCCTCGAATGGCCCAACAAACGCAGGTGTCACGCATGAGCTGCCACTGGCTGACATCAAAGTTACAACACAGGGGAGTACTCCTGTCTGCCTGATCATCAAAAAATCGATTAATGGCCTTTCTCTGTTTCATACAGTCGTCCCAACATGTGCACGGCTGGGATTCCAACGGGGTGGAAACATCGCAGAATCAGAGTGTGTTGGGGAGGGCTTTTATTACTGTTCCTAGCAAACTCGAGAAGGGTGTTCCTGCTTTGTAGAATGGATGAATTGCATGCACTTCCTGGCATTTCAAAATCTTCTGAAGATTGGGTTTGGAAGACTTCAGAACCTTTTCACAGACCAATTAAACACATGCGCCATTCGAGGGGCATGGACATTTTCTCCTCTGCAGCGCGGACACCATGTTTACTCCCATTGTCCAGTCACCTGTTTCCAATTTGCAGTTGGCGGTGGAGAAACCACACAATCATTTCTTGCTGGCATGACGCGGAGCAAGTTCCTCCCCTGTGTGACATTGTCGCCAGCAACCAGGGTGTAGAACTGCGTGGACACCGAGTGCTTGACACATGTGGTTATATGAGCAGTTACTTGTGGAGCTGAGATGGTGTGGTGGGTGGAAGAGAGGCGCGTACATTGGCGCAGGAGCCGCAGTTTATGGCAACGTGGAGGAGAAAGTGTCGTCCTCCTGTCCGAGTTGTTGGTGTGGCCTGGACAGAAGCCATCACCCAGTGGGCCGTAAAGACATGTACTGCGCCTACCGTAGTTACAGCTCCCAGACGACCCGCGTTGCCGTGCACCTTGAACAAACCGATAAGCTCAAGGACTGGCCACTTCTGTTTCTACATATATATGAAGTGCTGGTCTGCCTTTAATGGAAAAAAAATGACGGCTTGGAACTCTCATCTCGCTCGCACAAGCCATTAGTTTCTCTGTACGTGCAGCATCCACCATTTGGAAAGGGAGGGACTGCAGCACCAACAATTGGGACAGGAGTACGGTCAGCTTCTGCACCTAGGATGGTTGGACGCATTCTGTAGTCCTTTGCAAACGCCATCCTCGTCACGACTGCTGGCGCCATGAGTATCGAGGAGCTGAGCAACGATGGACCGTGATAAAGTCCAAAGAGAACGCTTCCTTCTGCAAGCTGGGACCTGTGACTGGCGGCAATGGCTGCCGAGTCCTACTGGGCACTGCTGCGTGCTGCGCTGCTGCTGTTTGCTGCGCGGCAGGATGGACCACCACATCGAGCCACGTCCTCCCAGGTCCACCGATGGTGACCGCTGCATGTTTTGACGTCGGCCTGGTTGGCCGTTAGCACCCTGGCCACGCTCACTTTCCGGCCCACAGATATTGCATTTACCAAAATTCGGCTCCTCTGTGGTCTTAGCAAAGACCTGCCACACGCCAATATCGATTTTGGCCGCAACGCTCCGCACTGAGGGACACGGCCACCACTGCCTTGCTGAGCCCCTGTCCAACTACTTTCTTGGACCTGCGAACGATATTTTTTTACCACCTTGGCCGCTTGGCCCCGACCTCACCCTGCTGCTATCCTCTGACTCACGCCACACAACCCACTTGCTGGCTTGCGCCGCTGCCTGATGCCGCAAGCTGACGCCCTTTCTCCTGACGATGATGAAGCCCTTTGCTTCACCCAGCTCCCAAAAAAATGCGGTCGCTACATCATCATCTATTTGTGTTTCATCGTCACTGCTGTCCTCATCACCGGTCTTGGTATGCAGAGGCTGACCCCTCACAACATGACCTCCCATGCCACTCTCCACATCTATACTTTGCCGCCTACTGCAAGAAGCAGGGGATATTGGCCCCATTTCTTCGCTGCCAAGTAGCTGAAAACTTGTAATTAACCTTCGCTTGTGAATTATGCTACAGGAAAAATGTATTTTTTGGCAGTGAAATAAGCGTTTTCTTTTACTCACCACAGCAGCAGAACATCGCTTTATTAACCCCTTGATGTTATTTGCTCAAAAGAATTGAGCAACCAAAAACTACGAGATTTGTAGCGTGTTACAATGGCGTGTTTTTTACGCTACACAACAAGAGGAAAACTTGTAATTAACCTTCGCTTGTGAATTATGCTACAGGAAAAATTTATTTTTTGGCGGTGAATTAACCCCTGGATGTAAATTGCGCAAAATAATTGAGCAGCCAAAAATGAAGTGGTATTTGTATTTTAAAAACGCTGATTCTTTAAATGAATACAACAGGAACAGGCTTAGAACACCCTTGGATATTCAATGTGCTGTGAACAGATAGCATTAAAATTTATATGCAGCTGCACTGGACACACACTGGACTTCAGATCCAATACCCCACAAAATCAGAAATAGAATGTTAAGAGAAGCAGTCTCTGAGACAAGCTGAGAAATCCCCCAAAAATCGCTGTATAAAAATGAGTTCTTTAGTATCAGCTATAATAAGCAGCAGCGGCAGCACCTTCCCTAATCAGTACAGTGAGAGCGGTATGAGCTGCCAGCGTCGCGCCCGGACTTATATAGTGCGGTGACGTCACAGAATCCCACCGGTCTCTGATTGGCTTCATCTCTGCACATGTCATGCAGGCTATGCCCTTCTTCCTCCCAGACTGCTTTGCCCCATGTAACGCCATGTGCTCGCAGCCATTTTATCAATCAAAAACACGCTTTGTTCCCGCGAATCACCCCAAAGTTCGACTTCGTTCCGAACCAAAGTTTTCCTGAAATTCTAAACGAATTCCACTTCGTTAGAATCAATTCGCCCATCTCTAGTAATTACCCAAATTTGTGCTAGCACCTCTGCCGTTAATGTTGCATACTGTTAATTGTTGCATACATAGCTCTGTTATTTGCCTTATTGTTCTACCATGGGACATCTTTTGTGTGTTTGTGCCATTGTTTGTCCTTTAGAGAGGAAAAAAAAGAAAATGATAATGATGTGCTATTTGCTTGTTGTAGCTTATTCTTTAGACTATGTTCACACAGCTTATTTGCGGGGCGTAATTACGCCCCGCAATTACGCCGTGTGGACGGGGGCGGGAAAGTGGGCGGGAGCGGGGGTCCGGCACCTCGCCGGCTCATAGACTATCATTACTAGCGGCGCATATACGCCACTAGTAAATGACATGTCACTTATCTCTCCCTGCGCCGTATTCGCCGAGCAGGGAAAGGAGACGTAATCCATAGTTTTCTATGAGAACTTTGGATTACCGTAATGACTGGGACGTATTCCGGCCGTAATTCGCGCAGTACGGCATGAAATACGGACTGAAATACGTCCCATTTTAAGCCGTGTGAACATAGCCTTAGGCTAGGGCCACACAGCATAGGACAAAAAACGTTGGAAAGTCGACGGCATTTTGTCCTATGCAGGACTGCGGTTTTTGTTACTGATTTGCATTGGTCGGTTTCAGTTTTTGCTGTCTGCCTGTACAATTGAATGTATGGGTATTCAATGGCAAAACACAAGACTTCGGCGGAATATGTAACATATTGCAGCACAGGGTACCGTCAGATTCTTGACAGTTTCAAAATACTGAAACTGCCGAAAATCCTGTGCTGTGTAGATATAGCCTTACTTTGATATAACGGATGCCATTTGATCTTTCATATATTTTATAATAATGCTGGGCGACATTTCCCAACACGTCAATGGCAGTTTTTGGTCTACATTGCGCTAAAACGGCTTTTAACGTCATATTTTGGATGTAAATGAACTGTCGTACAGCAAAACTAGGGGCGACATGTCCCAAAAGTGGCGTCCATACACCAGTTTGAATACGGCATAAAGTATCGTACACTCGCAATGTATTTCCTAATGTGTTCTGCGCTTGTTTTGTAAAGTGGTTGTATTGTCAGAATGTTTTAGGCATTGCGTCTTTTTCGGCGAGTGTGTTGCTTGGGGCGCCTGTTTGGGCATTCCGGCTTGTGTACTTCAAAATTAGGCGCTACGCATTTGTTAACGGCGTGTCGGTTTGTTTTGGAGTGCATGTTGTCTTGGCGGCGCATGTATGGATTGGGGCGCATGCTTGTGCGCCCTTTCTGTCTCCCTCCGAATTTTTGTCATAATTGCTTTTGGGGCGCATTTGGCATTTGAGCAGAGTTGGGAGCAACATTCAACATCAGAGCGCGCACAGTAGACGCACGATCTACAACTTCAACCAGCAGCCAGAAATAAGTACGAGACGACATTCTGCAATGAATCCCAGAACAATTAATAAAAAGGGGGCACATTTGCACAGCGCCAGGTCATGTACTCACATTTTCGCACACATCAATGCACAGAACTTGTCGTCCACGAATGACGAAATTTCGGACAATGCAAATCTGACGCCACCAGCCAACAAAAAAGGCGCACACTCACGCATGGCAAAATGCCGCGATGCGCCTAAAATCACACATAGAAAACAGCCGACAGTGTAAGCCCCATACAACTGTGGCGCACATGTACGGCTCAAAAAGGCGCATACAGCAACACAAAAGATGGCGTACAATGCGCCGAAAACCACCGTACACTTGGAGTACACTACAAAATCTGGAGACCAACGTTGGCGTTTTGGGATATGTCTCCCTTGGTGCATTGTATGCCGGGACCGACACATTGTAATACGCCTTAAAATGATGTATGTTGTGCGCCTACATAAAGAAATGCGCCTATTGTGGCGCATAGCACATCATTGCAAGTGTATATGTGTTAGGCGCATTTTATATACTTGTAATGATAAGCTATGCGCCTCCGTGCGCGATGTGCCTCGATAGGGGCATTACATACGCTTCTAATTATCTGCTATGTGCTGTAATTTGCGCTAATCGCTGCACAAAACATTTCATTGGTAGAGTATGTAATGCCCCTATCAAGGCACATCGCGCACGGAGGCGCATAGTTTATCATTACAAGCATATGAAATGCGCCTAACACATACTTGTAATGCGCCTAACACATATACACTTGTAATGATGTGCTATGCGCCTCAATAGGCGCATTTCAGTATGGAGGCGCGCAGCGCATCATTTTTATGCGCATAATGTTTACTATGCAAGGTATACCTGAGACCAGATTTCTGATAGGGTCGGACTTTCTGGAGCACTTTATACTTATTTAATACACCTAAAAACTAACACAGCATCGCCAATTTTTGGACATCTCGCCCAAAATGATTGTCTATATCAATAACAAACAGGGCCGCCATCAGAAATTTCAGGGCCCCATACAGGTGAAGCATCTGGGCACTCCCCCCCCCACGTCAACCCCGCCCCCACATCAACCCCACCCTCTGCCAACCCCATCGCCCCACCCCACATCAAACCCACCCTCTGCCAACCCCATCGCCCCGCCCCCACGTCAACCCCACCCTCTGCCAACCCCATCGCCCTGCCCCCACGTCAAACCCACCCTCTGCCAACCCCATCACCCCGCCCCCACGTCAACCCCACCCTCTGTCAATCCCATTGCCTCGCCCCCACTTACACACAGTCCCCCCCCCAGCCTCCCTCTCACACACACAGCCTCCCCATAGCCTCTCACACACCACATATCAAGCCTCCACACCCTAGCCTCTCTCACACACACCCAGTCTCACACAGCCTTCCCCTCCCCAGCCTCTCACACACACAGCCTCCACACACACACAGCCTCTCACACACAGCCTTCCCCAGCCTCGCCTCACACACAGCCCAGCCTCACCACCTCCCCACAGCCCCCTCACACACATCACAGCCTCTCACACACCCAACAGCCCCTACTCCCAAGCTCTCACTTACACAGCCATTCCCCCAGCCTCTCACACACAGTCCTCCCCCACCTCTATCACACACAGCCTCCAAAACCCCCCCCAGCCTGCTTCACAACTCACAGCCTCCCCACCCCAGCCTCTCTCACACACACACAGCCTCCCCACCCCCAGCCTCTCACACACACAGCCTCCATACACACAGCCCCCCCTAGCCTCTCACACACACAGCCTCCCCTCCCCCAGCCTCTCACACACAGCCCCCCCAGCCTCTCACACACACAGCCACACCCTCCCCCAGCCTCTACACACATCACAGCTCTCACCTCACCCCCAGCCTCTCACACCACACAGCCTCCAAACACACAGCCTCCCCACTGCCCTTCACACACAGCCTCCCCCCAGCCTCTTACACAACACAGCCTTCCCCATCCCCCAGCCTCTCACACACACACAAGGCCACCCCACCCCCAGCCTCTCACACACACACAGCCTCCCCACCCCCACGCCTCTCAGCCCACACAGCCTCCCACCCCAGCCCCACCTCTCACACACAGCCTCCCCACCCCAGCCTCATCACACACCACAACAGCCTCCCCACCCCAGCCTCTACACACACACAGCCTCCCACCCCAGCCTCTCTCAACACACACAGCCTCCCCTCTCCCCAGCCCATCTCCACACACACAGCCTCACCTCCCCCAGCCTCCCCACACACAGCCTCCACCCACCCCCAGCCTCTCACACACACACAGCCTCCCCACCCACAGCCTCTCACACACACAGCCTCCACACACACAGCCTCCCCAAGCCTCTCACACACAGCCTCCCCCAGCCTCTCACACACAGCCTCCCCACAGCCTCTCACACACAGCCTCCCCTCCCCCAGCCTCTCACACACAGCCTCTCACACACAGCCTCCCCCAGCCTCTCACACACACAGCCTCCCCCAGCCTCTCACACACAGCTTCCCCTCCCACAGCCTCTCACACACACAGCCTCCCCACCCCCAGCCTCTCACACCCACACACACAGCCTCCCCACCCCAGCCTCAACACTCATCACACACAGCCTCCATATAACACAGCCTCCCCACCCCCAGCCTCACCACACACACAGCCTCTCCACACACACAGCCTCCCCACCCCCAGCCTCTCACACACCACACAGCCTCCCCACCCCCAGCCTCTCACACACACAGCCTCCCCACCCCCCAGCCTCACACACACACAGACAGCCTCCATACACACACAGCCTCCCCACCCCCAGCCTCACACACACACACAGCCACCCCACCCCCAGCCTTTCTCACACACAACACAGCTCCCCACCCCAGCCTCTCTCACACACACACAGCCTCCCCACCCCCAGCTCTCTCCACACAGCACACACCACACACACACACAGCATCCCATCCCCAGCCTCTCACACACACAGCCCATCCCAGTGTCACACACACAGCCTCCATACACACACAGACCCTACCAGCCTCAAGGGGGGGGGGGGTCGCTGGGGCAGATGGTTGCTTCACTGGGGCCCCACATTACCTCAGTGTGAGGAGGGCCCACGCTCTTTTCATACAGCTGCAGCAGCGTCTGTCACCTCCTTCCTGTTCTCCAGCGTCTTGTGTGATCGCAGTCGGCCACTCCTCCCTCTGCCGACAGGAGTCACTGAAGCCCCGCCCACATGCAGAGAGAGGGGCGGGGCACACTCCGATCAGAGGAGACGCTGGAGAACAGGAAGGAGGTGACAGACGCTGCTGTAGCTGTAAGTAAATGCAGAGCCCCGCGGGCCCCTCCTCACACAGAGAAAGAGGAGGGCCCAGCTTCTCCGGTCACAGCGCGCAGTGCGTGCATGTCATCAAGCGCAGCTGTAACCGGACACGCAGCATGGGCCCCCTTCAGCATCGCCGGGCCCCAGCCCCGCAGTCATCATGGAACAGAGAACAGGCCTATGGCCTGTTCTCTGTTCTATTACTATGAAGCAAGGGGGTGGTACCTGCCAGTGGCGGCGGGCCCCCCCTTGCTTCACAGACTGCCCGGGCCCCATACGGGAGTACTGCCTGTACCCCCCTAATGGCGGGTCTGCATAACAAATACTGAAATATTCCAGTTTTTAACCAGCCAGAGATCTGTTTTGTAGAGATCAATTTTCAGCAGTGCTGTGGACACTAGGGATAGAGTCAGCATTCATCTCATTATCACAGGCAGGATTACAAGGAAAGGTTACACCTCTGTTATAACGCTGGAGGCAGATAACACTGGATCACATAATTGACAATGTCATGGAGAAAGCTTACCTCCTCCTCTCTCTTTCACCCAGCTTACTCTGATATAAACCTATAGACTGTTTTTTTTTTTTTTTTTTACTTTTTTGTCCAAATGTTTATTGTAAAGCAAATTTCTGTAGCTGCTATGACAACAGCTCAGCTAAGATGGCAGAAAATAAAACCAGATCCAATACAGTGAAAGAGGATACATTTCCTTTAGACATGGGAGATACAAGTTAACAGGAAAATGTTAGGTCATCATAATAACAGTTCAATTATAATAGTACTAAATGTTATTTTTTTTAAATTTGAAAATTGAAACCTTTTCTGCTGATGCAATTTGATTAGTACAGGAGCAGTATCTGCTTCGGAGCCCCATGCACAGTGTGGGTTCACTGAATTATTGTGTTAGACAAACATCTGATCGCCCCCTGAATCATTTTGGCTGTCACAATGCACGCCACAGTCCCCGCTCTTGACCGTGGATGCACTTTTGTCCCTGCCTCCCACTTCGCTCGTTACTCACCTTTCCTCGCACCCGCTCACTGTGTGCCAAAATTTAAGGGGCCAGTACTCCACTGATTGCTGGACCCTTTATAAGGTCTCTTTCCCCTCTCAACCTCACCAGTGTATTGGTGTGTTCTCCTAGGGCGACATGTATGATTTTTGGCGCGCAGATGCCATTTTTTTTGCGTGCATTATGTAGCACCTCACACTCGTTCGGCCGCCATCTTGGACCGGCCCCAGGGTCCTTCACTCACGGGATCGCCGCTTTGGTAAGCGAGTGGCACACAGAAAAGGTTTCTTTATGGCTTCAGCCTGTTTTATTGGTCAGGCATAGCAAACAAAACATAAATCATAAACGGAAAAACCTCAGGCCGGCTGGCCACTAACTACACACATTCAGGTATAGACCCTACCATCCAGACCCACAAAGCACAGTATCCTCACTGTACCTTTTTAGGCTTCCCTCAAGCCTCTGGGGGGCCAGAGCCTCTCCTCAGCTCTGCTGCCACACCAAACTCCAGGTAGCAGACCACGCCCCCTTAAAACCTGCAGGTTAAGGGCTTTTATAGCCACCCAGGAACTGGCCCAAAACCTGGCCTGGAACGTGGGGACGGCCTCCCACCCAACGCTACGACCGTCCCGGGAAAGGAGACCCATACCTGGCTGCGAGGCAGCCATTCTAGCTACCGGGGGACAGAAAACTTATTGTTATGACCCCACAAGTCCCCCTTCCCCCCACCAAACCCAGACTTTTCCGGGGGCAGTTTGTCGGGTTTCCCGGGGAAATTCCCCCTATTTGGCATAGCCCCCTGTAAAGGCAACACGGCCCACTAGGCCACAATTTTATTAGTGTGAAGCGCCTAAACCCATAAAACCTTTCTCCTTTTTTCCCTTTGGTTTCAAACTTTCTGTACGAAGTGACACTTCGGGCTCAGGTAAGCCAAATTTTTAAAAGGTGCTCTACCTTTTTCCAGCAGAAAATTGCCCCGGGATTTGCCGTACAAAATTATAAAGTGAGTATTCTTATAGTTGTAGTGGACGCCTCCCCCACCGCCCCCCCCATCTCAGGCACATTAAAAAGTGCGGGGGCGCTTTTGTAATGCGCCTGATATAGGTGCCCCTTTGTTTTAAAAATATAGCGAAGGGGCGCATCAGTTTTCGGTAAAGACGCCAAAACTTCTGGTGCAGCCCCGTTAAATAAATGTCCCCCCCTAGGGCGACATTTTAAGATTTATGGCGCTTAGACGCCATTTTTTTTTAACACTTTTTAAATTTATTGTAGAAATGTGCCGAATCTTAGGGAACCCTGCTCTATTGGGGCCCTAAATCAGGCACTTTAAGCGCTAAGAGGGAAAATTTTGGGCTCAGGTATACCACTTTGAAAGGGGTTTAACCGGGTTCCGGGAAAAATGCGCCGGAAATTTTCCGTACTGAAGCTTTAAATCTATATTGCGTCCCGTCTCCTGCACCCTCCCCTCCAGATCTCAGACGTATTACAAAGTGCCGCGGGCGCTCTGTAGAGTGCCTGATATTGGCGTGCGGGTGATTTAAAACTATTGCGAACGGGTTTTTAACCCCGATGTCGGGGGAAAAAACGCCAGACTTCTGGGACAGGGCCCCCTTCATAAATTTTCGGCCCCCGGGGTTTTTTATTGTTCTTTGTTTATGGGTATTTCCCAAATTTGTCCCTGCCTTGACCACTACAAAACTCTGCCTGCCGCCTGCCCTGACCTTCCGCAATTGACTTGACTGTGAATTAAATGCCGCCGCCCTGACCCTTTCCCCGGGCCTTTTAACGGGGTTTTTCATACTCCCTCCTTGCCAAGGGGAGAAACCTTTTTGGGGGTCATTGTGAGTGGCCATGACAGGGGAAGCAACCTGAGAGTCTCTCGCAGCGAAGTCCATCTTGCCTTGCAGTGGGCTATGGGAAATACTGGTGGCTCCTTAGATCAGACCCGTTTTTGGTTCAAAAAGTCATCCCCGCGGCCCCGGTTAGTAGAGGATCCACTAAAAATTACCGTGAAAATTGGAAATTTAGCGCTCCTCTGTAGTGTGTTGGTTTGCCCTCATGCTTCTTCATAGCTGATGCAAACACAACACAATATCAGCAGCACTTTAAAAATCAGTGAAAGGGAAAAAAATATTTTTTCATGCAACAGCCCTTTTTAAATTTTTAAACACCATACCTTGACAGCAAGAAGCAAAATGTGTGCAGACAGCCTATCACACACTTCATATACCCACCAAGCCAGCTCACAACATGTGACATTTTTCTTTTAGGTTTTGTGCTGGATTTAATAATTTTAATTCCCCAAATGTGTAGATGGCCCTTTTGTCAGCCTATGACACGGATGGGATATTGTAATCACTACTTGTTTACTTTCATTTAAAAGGGGAAAACAAATGTTCAAAAAGACTAAGAAAAAAAATAAAAATTTTTGGTTTCCCAAATTTAATTTACAGGGAAAGAAAAAATTCCTAGTTTATGGCCATGTTTTTCCCTTTTTATCTCCCTATAGAGGGTGATCGATTTTCCAAAAAATCGAGTCGGGCTCGTTTTTTACAGGTTTTTTCAACTTTCCCGGGAAAAACGGGGGAAAAAAAAAACCCCGATCGACCGTGCGCCATTTTCCCACTGTGCATTGGCCTTTAAAGGGAAAAAGGGCGATTGGATCGAAAAATTTTTTGTTTTCTAAAAAACTAAAAAATTTTCTCCCCTCTTGGGTTTTTTTCCGATCTCGATTAAATTTGATCAACACTACTCCCAAAGCCCCTAGTGTTGTGTTTCGGGTTCAGGTTTAAGTCAATTTGACCCAAAAATTTTAAGTCATTTTCTTTATGTCAACAAAATTTTAGTGAAAATTGCCAAAAAAAAATTACCCCCAAAACCCCCAAAAAATGGGAATGGTTAGGATTTCGAAGGTTTTAAAATTAATGTTTTGTGGGTTTTTCCCAGTCTGCTCCCTTTTAATTTTAATATCCAAAGTCCCCTTCTAGTTACCAAAATTGGGGACGATTGAACCGTTCTAAAAAGTTTAAATCAGCAGAAATTTTTCGAATTTTTAGGAAAAATTTAACCGAACCAGAACTTTGTACTATTTTTAGTTTGAATGCTTTCCAGTTTAGTTTTCCCCCAGCTTTTTTAAATTTTTGGGGGCCATTCAATCACCTTTCTGCATTTTTTTGGGAGCCAAATTAAACATTTCAGAGCACAGAGTAGTTTCAAAAACCTCAGCACTGAGGTGTAGGGCTCTTTATTGGTGCTGAAACCATGACTTCTGTTTTTCATATTTTTCATGTAATTTTCCTTTTGAAAGCCTTTTTAAAACTCACTCTGTGTCTTTTACGATTGTTCCCTTTAAAAGATAGCATTTTTTCCCCCCCAAAGACAGCAATGTTTGGGGAGTTTGGTATTGCTGGTTGCAACTTTCCCCGCACCCAGAAATTTTTTGGGGGAATTTGCAGGGGTCACATAAGGGTAACTCCCAATACATGGATAAATATTTTAAAAAGTGCTTGGAATTTGGGTAAATCAAACCCCAGTGCCTAAAAGGTTTTTGGGAGTTTTTGGGGGGTTTAGTAAATTTTTAACACACCCCTCTCCAAATCTCCTATGTGTCAAAGGGGGTTTTTTGGGCTACCTCAGGGGTGCAGGGCCCCCCTAGCAGCTGTAATTTCTGCCCTCCTATAGCTTTCCCCTTTTTTGCAAGTGTTCTCATCTTTTCAGTTAGCTATTGGAAGGGAAATTTTTTATTTTAAACCTCCCAATTTTTTTTTTTGTCCCCTTTTTTTAGCCAAATTTTCTTCCTAAAATTCCCCCGGCCCGAGGCACTTTTAAAAAATGACCTTGAAATCGGGGGGGGCCCGGAGGCTTTCAACTACAACTGTATGAAGCTAACCTTTAAAAAACTTTTTAAAAATAAGCAAATCCCAAAAGGGGCGCCCCTTTACTTTTCTGGAAACAAGATAATCAAATTTTTAAAAAAGTTTTTTGGGGGTTTAAAAACCTGGAAAAACCCATAAAAATTTGGGGGCATTTTGGTTTTTTGCCTTTTTAAAAGAGCCTTAAAATCTAAGGAACCCCCGGGGGAAAATTTTTGGAAACAGGTTTTAATTTTTGAAATCTAGGGGCGCATTTCCTAACCCCCCCCCCCCCCTTAAAAATAAATTTGGGCGGCGGGCCCAGTAAATAATTGCCAAACTTTTTTGGGCCGCCGAAAAAAAAAAATTTTTTAAAAAAAACATTTCTTTGGGGCCCTGGGAAAAGCGGGGAAGTTGGGTTTTTTTTAGAAAAATCAAAAAATTGGGGAGTTTTAAGGGTTGGGTTCCCTTCCCTGATTGGAAATCAAGGTTTTTGCAAATTTCTTATAAAGAACACTTTCCAAAATCCCCAATTTTTTAGGAAATCTCCCCAAAATTTCCAGGGTCATTTTTTTGCTTGGGGTTTTCTTTTTTTGGAAACTATAAATCCAAAATAAAATCTATATGAGAATTGGGTTGCAGAAATTTTGGGCGGGTAAAAGAAAATGCAAAAGTCATTTCAGGGATAACATTGCTACATTTAAAACCTAAGCCCCCTGTTCTTTGCTGCAATTTGTGCATGTCAACAGAAATTTTTAAATAATGCTTTGCGCGATCGGGTTTGGTTTTTAGGGGCTTTTGTCTTTGTGATGGCATTTTCTGTTTCTCTAGAAAGCTATAAAATATTTATATTGGATTCAACATCCTGATCAAATGCTGCTTTGATGTGTATAAAAAAGTCTACTAAAACAGAACATAATTTACTTCCATACAGATGCAGCAGTTTTGACGGTATTTTTCAGAATATCTTTTATATCATTACTGCTGTCATTGCAGAATGAAAGGATCTGACAGCGATACTGATAGCTATTATCTGGAAAGATCCAAAAGTTTTCCACGTTGCCAGCTCATCAAGTTATTCAGTGTAGGAGTGGGTTTCTTTGTGCCCAACAGGATAGATGATTCTGAGGTCCATGCACCCTATATACAGAACATGTTCATTTAAATACATTGTAAACTTTGCTGCTACAATTGAATACAGGACATTTTAATAAGATCTAATGCATTTTTTTTGTGAACTAATCCTTAAGAAGTACACTACTCACATAAAGTTAGGGATATTTGGCTTTTGGTTGAAATTTCAGGATGAACATAAAATTTCATAATTTTTTTTAAATGAACTAAATGAGATCATCTCTTAAAGGGGTTGTCTCGCTACAATGATTGGGTTTTAAATTTAACGACCTTAAAAAAACAAGCAGCTTTTGCAATATATTGTTTCATTAACAAATGTCTACTAACTGATTTGGATCTAGCCCTGTTAGTATACTACATCAGCATTCTCAGATCTCTATAGTAAGTCCGACCTTTTGATCCCTTACTTACTGGCTGTCAAGGTCCTGAATGACTCAACACCTTTGAAGAAAGGTCGAGCAGAGAGCCCCTCCCCCACAAATGCTTTTCTGTAGTGCAGGGATGGGGAAGGGAGGACATCTGGCGGTCTGTGTCTGTGCTCCCTGGATTAACACCTGTGTGTGCCTGCTTCCTCCTGCTCTCTACACAATAGATGGGTGACAGCAGTGACCCTGGTCCTGTTTACTATAATCAGATATGTCTTTGAACTGTGACAATACTAATATTAAAACATATCTGCGTTGTTGAATACTTTATTCTCCTCCAGAATTAGGAGACATCCTGAGTATAGTAACACTTCCCTTGTTGTATGCTGGAAGATGTTGGAGACTTGTAAGCAAGCAGGGATATAGAACACATCATCCTATCATGCTCTATTAGCACACAGCTTCCATCTTCCTCTCTAACAACTCCTGAATCAGCCCTCTCCTGTAACATACCTAGCAGGCACAAACACATGGTGAACTCTGAGAGCAAACCCCTCCCCCCCCCCCCCAGTTATAGAAGTTACGTAGCTGCCCTGTTTGCTGAGGGAGGGGGGTGGAAAAGAGCGGAGGGAGAGGGAGCAGAAGAACAGACAAGCTAGCACGCCCCTCATTTTTCAACTTACCCAGGACACTGACAGGCTGAAAGCTCGTAATGAGACAACTCCTTTAACTTTAGAATACACATGTCAAACTGTTCAATGTGTTAGTACTTTTCACACAACTTGCTGATCTCTAACAAAGAACTTAATGGCAAAATTTACAACAAATGTTTGATCCCTGAATCACCCAATACATTTAGGAGATCGATTTGAATTGGGATTTAAACAGTCCTCCTCATTATGCTGTTCACATTTTGACATCATGAGACCAAGGCGGAGGTTTCAAGCAGGATTCTATGAGACAGTAGTGGCCACTGGTTAGGTGTCGAGGTCCCCATTTCCAAAAGAGAAAAGAGGACGGGAAAAGGGTCACAGAAAGGGGAAAGAAGTGGTTTTCTTTGGCTGCATCACACACTGATGACCGCCATTGTTAACAATCCTTCGGAAACCGGATGGTGAATGTCATCAAACCCCGGGACGTTTAAGGGGGTTAGATTAAACAAGTGTCCTCGGGACCTTTGTAACCATTTACATCAGCTGGTCTGTGCTAGAGCCCTGCCACACCCCCCGGGCAAGGATCATCATCTTGCCAGGGGGCACTTCGCTAACAAGGGACCATGCTCCTCATGCTGTTCAGTGATGAAAGTCAATTCACTCGGGGAAAAAAATGAAAGGGCCCCCAAAATTTCTGAGGTCAAGGAGAGAGCTATGTATCAAGCAGGTTGTCAGACCGTGCAGATATAAATGGTTTTTCATACCTAGTTATCTAGAATTCTTGTATCCCTGGTTCTTCTTAGTTTTGCTCTGTTTGTTGGTATGGTTTATTTCTGAGTTCTGTCTTGGTATATCTGGGTCCTAGTGCCGTCTTGTTAGTTGTAGCTTAGGGATATTTTTAGGGATTTTTGGACTTAGGCGAGTGCCTGGCGCTTGGCATAATTTAAGAAAAAGGTCTAAGGACAGATTCTAGGGAGAACTGGTGTCAGATATCATTTGTTGTCCTGCTTTCAGATGGTGTGATCATCACTTGTCTTCCTACCATCATCTGAAGTGTTGCTCTACAATTCCATCCTTTAATAGTGAATCCCTCTTGCTTGATATCTGATTTACACTTAATATAATTATTGCATGTGACTCTTGATTGACTACTATTTCATTCTAATAAGTTCAGTTTGTTATCCAGTACCAACCAATGCAGTTATAAATGTAGCAAAGGTAAACTTGACAGATAACACACTCTGATTTCACAGCCCAGAAATTTGATTTAACTTTTTTTTTTTAACACTTTTCAATAACTTGTTTTGATTCAAAATTAGAGAACAAATGTAGCCTCATTTCTACTAGAAAAGTATGTCTATAATAGTGACCAATAAAAAATGATATTAATCTGACAGGTGGTGGATATAACCAGTTGTGAGACTCCTTAGACATGATTGTCTCACCCTCTTCAGGTTTTTATTATTAATGGGTACAAAAAATTTTAGTCTATATCCTTTCATGACGTGGCAGAAAAAAACATTCAACATAAATATTTATATGATCAAATTTACCATATAAAGTTTCAATAAAAATGTATGAAGAATGGTCACACTTCAATTCTCCGAATACTGACAGTTATATTCCAACTGCGTCTGCATAATTTGGGGATTATCGTTTACGAGTCACTTTCAATCTGTCATGTTTCCTGGTCGAGATGACTGCCGGTTATTTTATACTGCAGATGTGTTGAGTGTTTTTGGCCATCTATTAACTATGTCAGCAAAGATCATTTACCCCCCAGGACAAAGGCTGCCAGACTCATTTCTGTTTCGGCATATTACTTTATGGCTTCTATTTATAGTGTATGGTATATTTAGCAGTTATCTCCATATATTCCATGCAATTGACCTGGACTGCTGAGCCTCTTGCCACATATCAAGCTGCATGACAAATGTTACTTAAATTAAATATCATTTTATCTAATCGTACATTGTGTAAAATTATATTCTGATTATCACTTGATTTGGAAGACGTATGCACTTTCTAAATAGACACTTGTAATATACTCATGAGAGTCACTAATTACACATAAATTAGATTTGTCTTGAAATATTAATATAAATTCGCATTGCATGCTGCAAGGGAGAAACATAAAATGCTAATTTTAAAACTTACAATTTGTTCTCCTTTGTCATCAGAGTACATGTTAATTAGGTGAAGATGACATATTATGCAAAGCTGCTTTGTAGTACATATAATATATGAAAATAGGTTACAGAATCTCATTGCAGGCGGGCGGAATAGAATATACATTTGCAGTGTGCAACACCCTGCTGAAGCACGTCATGCCTTTATAGACAATCAGAGTGTATGAGACATTTGACATGTTTGAAGATGTTATGTACAGTAAGGATTCAAATAATGTACTAGAGAGAATGGGATGGAACTACAACCTCAATTCAAAAAAAGTTGGAATGTTGTGTAAAATGTAAAGAAAACAAACAAAAAAAACAAAACAGTAATTTAGGAATCCTACAGCTAGATTTAATGTGCAACAGAACATGAAACACAAATCAGAAGTTTCATTTGAAAAAAGGTCATTTAGGAACTGATGGCAGCAGCACATTAAAAAAAGTTGTGACAGGGTTAAGATGAGGCAGGAAAAGTAAGTGGCACTAAAAAAAAACAGCTGAAAGATAAATTTTTTAGTGTCACATGACTGTATAAAAAGAGCCTGTTAGAGAGGCAGAATCCCTCAAAAGCAAATATAGTCATCTATAAATTTCAAAAAAATGATCCTAAATGTAAAATTGCTTTGACTTCTCTATCTACAGTACAAAAGAGTCAGAGAATCTGGAGAAATCCATGTGCACCAGGGATGAGGCCAATGGCAGGGCCGGACTGGGAATAAAAAGCAATCCTGGCGCAAAACCCCACCAACTCAAACACAATATCCGCCTCCAAAATTTCTCTCAGTCACACACCTCACCACTTTCTAAAATAAACACTTCTAACACAATCGAGACAATCGAGAAAAATATAAAAGAGGCACAGAGTAATCCCTAATCACAGGGTCAGGGACAGGTGTTCACCTTGCTTTACAATCAGGGAAGTGTATGCTACCACTATACAAACACTGATATAAGCTACAACAGCTCAATTCACTATCAAATGACCGTGAATACAGCCCTGATAAAACACAGAAGCAAAATAACCCCTGACATCGAGGGACTCACAGGAAATGTCATCTCTGATTGGAGTTGTTCTCTTGTCCTTTTTTTCTTCATCTGGCCCAAACCTCTGTGATGTTTTCTCTGATAAGTAGTTCTCTTCTCTGATAAGTTGTTCTCTTCCCTTTTTTTTCTCCGTCCAGTACAGAATACAATGACATCTTTTCCCATACACAACACGTCTCTGTAGAGTTTAATATATAAACATCTTAGACTCCTCTCTTTTCCAACACTTACCTATCAAATCCCACCTCTGTACAAACTCCCAATCCATAGCGCCCCAAATAGTACTAGCGCCCCTTTTGTGCCCCACACAGTAATTGTACCCTAAACAGTTAAAGTGTCCCCAGCCAATCAAAGGGTCCCCATTTGTGCCACCAGTAGGTAGGTACACACTGCATATAGGCAGCCCCCACAGATTAGGCAGGCAGATAGGTAGATGCTCATTTTAGGTACATTAAACCCTAAAAATTAGAAATGTAAAAAAGTCACAAATATAGGTAAATAGGTAGGCCCATAATAGATGTACACGACCACCAGTAGGTAGGTAAGTATTTAGGCCTTCCACAGTAGGTAGATATATAGGTACCCCCATTATGTAGGTAAATAGGCCCCCTCACTAAGTTTACAGATTCATTCAGTAGGTGAACCCCAATTATGTAGCCCATAAGTAGGTATGTAGGCCCCCACAATATACAGATAGGTATCACGGTCCCCACCGTAGGGAGGGAGGTATATAGCCCCTATTATGTAGGTAGGTATATAGGGTCCCCTCAGTGGGTAGGTATATAGGGCCTCCCACAGTAGATAGGTGTATAGGGCCCCCCATTAGGTTGGCATATAGGGTCCCTCCAGTAGGTACATAGGTAGGTATGTAAGGGTCCAGCAGTAGGTAGGCCATACAATAGGTAGAAGGGTATATAGGTTACTCTCAGTAGGCAGGTATATAAGTGCCCCCAGTAGGTAGGTATAAAGGCATCTCCATTAAATAGCTAAATAAGTTTCCCCAGTAGAAAGGTTGGTAAATGTGACCCAGTAGCAAGCGAACCTCAGAAGTCCCATCACAAGTGTAACAGATGTGGCCCCTGTAGCTGCGCAGTGGCGGGGATCCTGATGGCCCACCAGGAATTTGCAGGCTTTCAGATGGCACAGCATTAAAAACAGACATGATTCAGTCATGCTCATGCCAGTTATTGCATGGACTCAGAAATACTTCTTGAAATAATTGTAAACATAGAGCAATCCACAACTGCAAGTTAAAGAAGAAGAAGGCATATATCAACACAATCCAGAAATGCCACTGAGGCAATCTTCTCTTGGGCAAAGCTCATTTAGAATTGACTGTAGTAATTGGAAAACTGTTGGCAGATGAATGAAAAATTTTAATTCTTTATGGAAACCACCAACCTTGTGTCCTGTGGATTCAAGAGGAGAAAGACCATCCACCTTGTTATCAACACACAGTTCAAAAGCAAGGGCAGCTTACACATCTTAAAAGGCACTGTCTGTGCTGAACAGTATATAATGGTTTTAGAACAACATTTTCTCTCATCCACACAATGTCTTTTTCAGGAAAGGCCTTGCATATTTCAATGACAATGCTAACAGCATGGCTTCACAGAAGAGTCTGGGTATTGAACTGGCCGCCTGCAGGCTAGACATTTCACCAACAAAAAAACATTTAGTACATTATGAAACAAAAAATTAAGCAATGAAAACCCAGGACTGTTATGCAGCAAGAATCCTACATCAGACTAGGATGGTACAACTCTCCCAAAACTCCAGCACTTGGTCTCCTCATTTCCCAGACATTTACAAATTGTTGTAAAAAGATGAAGAGATGCTACACAATAGTAAATATGGGCATTTTCTAACTTTTTAGAGATGTTGCCACCATCAGTTCTAAATGAGTAATGTTTTTCAAATGAAATGGAAAAATGTCTTTCAAGTTCTATGTCTATAAAAATATGACTATAAGAGATTTCCAAATCACTGAATTCTTATTATCTTTACATTTTATACAATGCTCCAATTTTTTGGGAATGAGGGATAGTAGCTGTGTACTGTCATTAAAGATAATAGAGGGAGAATGATGTATGAATCTTTTCTTGTCAAGGGAAAGTTGTAACGGCTGTGGACGGCAAGCGGTGGTACACTCCACGCCAGGGAGCGGAGTCTACGTGGTCCCGGTGTTCATCAGAGCCCGCCACAAATCGGGATGGACTTGCTGCGGTGGGATTCCACCAGGTCGCTACCCCTGACGTGACTAGCTTGCGGAGGCAGCTGAGGTGCAATGAGGTACAAGACGTTAGACGGGGTAGTCAGGGACAGGCAGGAAGGTCAGGACAGGCGGCGAAGATTCGTGGTCGGTAAACGTAGGCGAAGAGGTTCGGTACACGGCAAGACAAAACAAGGCTTCAAGAACGCTTTCTCAAATGGCTGATGCACTAAAGATCTGGCAGGGAACTATGGGAGGTGACCAGAATATATAGGGACAGCGCCCGGCAATTAACCAATTACCGGCGCGCTGGCCTTTAAATTTCAGAGAAGTGGCACGTCTGCGCCCTAGGGAACAGGGGCGCGCGCCCGGCTGGCAGCAGAGCAGGGGAGAGCAGGAGCGCGGTCAGGTGAGTGATGCACTGAATCGCGAGTGCTCTCACGGCCCAACATGCGGGTCGCGACACCACTTGCCGATACAGAGGGGGCACGGATGCGCCCGTGGTTCGAAGTATGAGCCGCAAGGGCACATGTGACAAATGTTAAGTATTTTTTGTCTTCATTTCTCTTTAGATGGCTCTGAACCTGTTCTGTCTAAATATAAGCATTCATGCTGGGTAAATATTCATGCTTCTCTGTATCACTGCATAAAATCAGAAGCACAGCTACAGCAGCAGAGGTATAGTATTGGCCCATGAGAAGATATGTGCTTCATAACATGGGTCCATAATTCAGCCATGTGTGTGAGCACTCACTGGCTGAATACTATTTCATCTTATAGTTGTTTTCTTGAACGAACAGAGTAGAATTAATAGGGTTATCCTATAAGATCCCATGTTATATAGAAAAGCTATAAAAGTAAGATGAAGTCCTCCAATCTTTGAGAAGAACAATAAACCTTTAGAATCCAGCTAAAGAGCAAGAGCATGTACTGTCCACTCCAAGGAGACAAATTAGAGCATCAGAATCAGCATTTACTTGGCTTTTTCTATCATTCCTTTTCATGAATCTGTCAATAACAGTTGAATAATAACTTTTGGTTGTTCCCATTCATCTCTTAAGTAGATGAAACCTGTATTTTGGGCTATATATCAGCCCAAGTTACAAGGGGGGGGGGAGTTATGTAAAAATCCCCATCAGAGGTCTTTTTTTACCTTGAGGGGGGTAAAATAAGTGAAAAAAATATAATAAAAACAGAAAAAAGATAAGTCAATCCATAAAACTTATATCACATATATAAATGTCTGTGGTGGAAAAGTTGCTCAATTACAAAACGTATTTTGATGCCAGTTTTGCTGTTAAATAAATAAATAGAAAAATGTGAAAAAAAATCTAATGTAAAAATTAAGTAAAAATAAAGTCTTACATATCATGAGAAAAACAATAAAAAAAGCAAAATGCAATAGTATTGTTGTTCAATATACCTTGGAGATAGAGACATGGACCACATCCTCATAATATGTTAATCTATTGCTTCTCAGCAGAAATTTAAAAAATTGAACAAGTGGTTCTTAGTATACTTTTTATCAAATGGTATAAGCCCACTTGCCACTTCTCAGCAACCTCTTTAAAGTGGGTCCCTACACCGTTGCAGTGACAGTATTACCAGTAAGGGGCACATGTCAGTGGCCCAACAACACCACTGTTGCCAGACCTTGCCCTTTGGCTCTGGGTTGCACCACTCCATAAACATGGCATCACAACAACAATGGTCACCACACAGCACCACCACCGAAAAAAAAGAAAGGTTCACTCCCACTTACCTCTTCCTGAGATCCCTGTAAGCTGACTGAAAGAAAAAGGGCATTAACCCTTAGGGTATGTTCACATGGCGTAATTGCGGGGTGTATTTTGGCATGTAATTGCGCTGCAATACACCCAAAATGCGCCCAATTACAGTAATTCATAGCCCTCATGGAGAGCTCAACAGAGTATATGACACAGACAGCGTAAGAATATCATCACGGCATGCGCAGCATGATGACATTGCACCGTCTGCAGGGACCTTCATGAGTTTTTTTTTATTTTTAAGTGGTTGCTATATACCTACCTACATGCTGAGATGCCTTATATACCCATAACCTATTGGGGGAACATTTATATCTAAATATATACTAAGGAGCCCTATATACCTATAACCAACTGGGGGAAATATATACCTACCTACACACTGGGGGCCCTGTAACCTACTGAGGATAGATATATATATATATATATATAATATATATATATATTTTATATATATATATATATATATATATATATAAAATATATATATATATATATATATATATATATATATATATATATATATATGAAAAAGATCAAAAAGTCACATAAATGCCAGACGTACACTATGAAAACGTCTGCCAATTATGTGACTTTTTGATCTCTTTTTATTCCATTCGATGTATAAAAACAAAAATCACAACTCTGTTTTATTTTTCTCTTTATGGCGTTCATTGTACAGGTTAAATAATGTATGGCTATCAGAAAGTAGCAATGCATAACAATTGTTTTATGTCATAACACTTTTTTTTAAAGTGCTACAACATAAAAAAAATAATAAATCGCATATCATGGTAACCACATCAATCCACAGAGTAGAACTAACATGTCATGTATACTACACAATGAACGCTGTTAAAAATACAGGATATCATTATTTTCTTCATCCAATATCTCAAAAAACAAAGTTAAAGGCTTTCAAAAAGTCATGTTCCTTCCAATATAGTACCAATAAAAATATCAATTCATCCCATGAAAAACAAGCCTCTACACAGTTCCGTACACAGAAAGATAAAAAAAAGTTTTGGCTCTCAGACTGTGGCAATGCAAAAATGTGGTTTCCTTTTTAAATAAGTTTTTTGTTGTGCAAAGGCAGTAAAACATGAAAAAATATATAGATTTGGTATTGTTGTAATCGTATCGATCCTCACAATAAAGTTATCATGTCATTTATACCATATGGTGAATGCTGTAAAAATGAAACAGCAACAACAGTGGAATTGCTGTTTTTTCCCATTTTCACATCCCAATGTTTAAAACATTGTGAAACACCTGAGGCCCAAAATGTACAATACTCCATTAGATGAGTTCCCTGAGGGGTATCTAATCCAAAATTTGGTGACTTCTGGAAGGTTTCAATTGTTCTGATATCTTGTGGGCTCAGCAAATGCGACATGGCACCCACCAAATCTGTGTTCCAAAAGCCAAACAGCAGTTTACACCCACATGTAGGGTATTAAACCTAACTATAAAAAAATTTGTGAAACACCTGTGGGGTTGATGTACACATTGCACCCCTGGATATATTCCTTAAAGGATGTAGTTTCCAATATGGGGTCTTTTTAGGGATGTTTGTTAAATTTTAGTATCTTATGGTGTCCGCAAACCTGGAATGTGCGCCTAAAAGATATCCTAATGAAAATGAGACCCCAAAGTCAAAAAGGTGCTGTTCCTATTCTGAGACTTGTGGTTGAGCCAAATAGTGCACTAGGGCCACATATGGGATATCTCTGAAAATGGCAGAATAAGGGCAATCAATATTGAGTTGCAATTCTCTGGTAACATCTATTGTATTCCAGTAAATGATAGGTATAGTAATTAAAAATTTGCAAATAAAGTGAAATTTTTACATTTCACCTGCACTTTGCTTTTATTCATAAATGCAGTTTTGAATACATTAAGAGGTGCAATTTTCTGATGAAAATAAAAATTTCAAAAAGTTATGATATGGAAGATTTTATTATAAAGTGAACTTTTAAAAAAATTTTAAAAATGGGGCTTTGTCAGCAAGGTCAAAACTAATTCCATCAGTAAGGGGATAAACTGTCACCAGATGATTCAGGCCATATGACATACTGATGAGGTCTGATAGCATCAGTGAAGAGGGGCTAGGGCTCTTATCAAAGACCTTGTTGTGGGACTTAGGGAGGCATATCTGAATATAAGTAAACCAAAAAATGTACATCTAACTCCAAGCAGATTACATTAGTAGATAAACCTCTGGATTGGACCATGCAAAAAAACCCCTGCGACCTAAATAACATACACCAACCTCCAGGCTCCAGAATCATGAGGAGTATGGCGCACATAAGGCTGTCCTACGACACTAGATTGTGCTAAAGGAAGGACGTCCACTGTGTGTACTGGTGTAGATAACAGAAGCAGGTGGAGCCAGCCCCGTTCCCTGATGTTAAACCCTTTAGACACAATGGTGACTGCACCATCTCGCCAATAGCGAGATTTCAATCTACAGCAACTTTCTAATCTAGATGTGACTAAATAATTTAAAGATAAGCAATTTTCACTATCTGCCAATCTTATATAATTTGACGTTCATTGATGTAACCTGATAAACAAATTTTTTTTTACCAAAGCACATATATGGGCTAACAATCTTTCAAAAGCACATATACAGTTGAAACCAGAAGTTTACATATACTATATAAAAAGATACTTTTTCATGTTTTTCTCACTATCTGACCTGAAATCAGAATAAACCTTACCCGTTTTAGGTCAATTAGGAACCAAAATTATTCATATTTGGCAAATGCCAGAATAATGAGAGATAATTTTTTTTAAGGCATTTGCATTACTTTCTGCAAAGTCAAAAGTTTACATACATTTCATTAGTATTTGGTAGCATTGCCATTAAACTATATGACTTGTGTCAAGTGTTTTGGATATCCTTCCATAAGCTTATCACAAAAGTTGGTAGGAATTTTGTCCCATTCCTCTTGACAGAACTGGTGTAACTGAGCCATGTTTGTAGGTCGTCTTGCTCGCACCTGCCATTTCAGCGTTGCCTCTACATAGTCCATAGGATTGAGATCAGGGCTTTGTGATGGTCACTCCAAAACACTGACTTGGTTATCCTTAAGCCACTTTGTAACCAGTTTGACAGTAGCTTGTGGTCATTGTCTGTTTGGAAGACCCATTTCAGCCCAAGCTTGAACTTCCTGGCTGATGTCTTGAGATGTTGCTTCAGTATTGCCATATAATCTTCTTTCCTCATGATGACATCTATTTTGTGAAGTGCACCAGTCCGTTCTGCAGCAAAACAATCCCAAAACATGATTATGTCACTCCTGTGTTTCACAGTTGGGATGGTGTTCTTAGGCTTCCAAGCTTCTCCCTTTTTCCTCCAAACGTAATAATGGTCATTATGGGCAAACAGTTCAATTTTAGTTTTGTCATACCATAGATAAGTATCCAAAAATGTAGGTCTTTGTTCCTGTGTGCATTTGCAAACTTGAATCTGGATTGTAAATGTTTCTTTTGGAGTAATGGCTTCTTCCTTGCAAAGTGGCCTTTCAGCCCATGTTGATACAGTACCAGTTTCACTATGGATAATGACACAATTTTACCAGCTTCCACCAGCATCTTCACAAGGACATTTGCTTTTGTTCTTGGGTTGATATGCACATGTCAGACTAAAGCACCTATATCTCTGAGACACATTCCTATTTTCTTTGTACTTGCGTGTAATTGTTTGTACAGATGAACGAGGCAGCTTCAGGCATTTGGAAATTGCAAACAAGGATGATCCAGACTTGTGCAAGTCCACAATTCTTTTCCTGATATCTTGGCTGATTTCTTTAGACTTTCCCATGTTACACACAGAAGCAGTGTGTTTCTGGTGTGCATTAAAATACATCCACAGCTGTGTCTCTAATTAACTCAGATGTTGCCAATAAACCTATCAGAAACTTTCAAAGACATGACATGCAGAAAGTAATAAAAATGCTTTACAAATTCTCTCTCATTATTCTGACATTTGGCAAATACAAATACTTTTGGTTCTTAATTGACCTAAAACGGGTAAGGTTTATTCTGATTTCATGTCATATAGTGAGAAAAACATGCACATGTGTATTTGTATATAGTTTATGTAAACTTCTGGCTTCAATTGTATTAGTTATCAGTAAGGCCAAGTTTGGGGGGCTAATCTGCACTACAAGAGCACTGGCCAGTTAAAACCTCATTGAGACCTTTAGGGGCCAGTGAATCCATCTTACAGATCCAAAAGACCTCTCTTTGTAATAACTGAGTTTTAATTTGGTGACTGTCTTTCCCCTCTATTTCTTCCAATATACACTGCCTAAGGTCATTTGTGTTATGGCAGCATTCATAAAAATGTCTCGCCACTGAACTTTCTCCAATTTTCTTTTTGACTATTATCATTCTCCTGTGTTTTTTTAGTGGAAAATAGTCTTATCTGAGACCTGTGTTAATTCAGTCTAGTTTTGACCATCCTTGATGTTTTGGCATTGTACACAGGGGAAAGTTCCAAATTTTTTAGTTTTTAAAAACTGCTGTTTTGATACATTACGTGATTGCATAGTCGAACCAACCATGTGGCTGCCTATTGTTCTTCATCTCTGATAAATAAATCTGGGTCTCTCCCCAAACAGTGAACCATATTTGGGGTCAATTTGTAAAATATGCCATGATTTTAATATTGCTTGTTTTATTCTCCCTGCATGACAATCAAATGTAGAAATGTAATCAATACCAGATTTCTTTGTTTTCTATTTTCTGCTGTCTCACATCCTTTCTTGGTATTTGACCCACTTCATAATCTATTTCTCTACTACCTCTCTATTATAACCTCTAGCAATGAATTTTTCAATTTGTGTATTTTTATGTTTGTTATACTCAGTCAGTGGCCTAAATCCTTTGGGCCCTCAAGCACTGACCCTTGGGAACACCTTTGAAAACAGAGGGAGCATGGTGGCTATCCCTTCTTAATAGGTTGTTACGATCCGTTGTTTTTGTGTATAATGTGGTATTGAATCTAACAGCTTCTTTGGTTATTGATACATCTAAAAATTGTATACTTCTTTCAATTTTTGTGAGTGAAAATTCAAGTAAAGGGCATATGGTATTAATATATTGATTTTAAACTCATTGAGTTCTTGTTCCATACCTCTCCAGAGTAGAGAACCTACTGTTTAATGAAGGTGTCATATTTACTGTGTAATATGAACGATTCCACAATATGCGTCATAAAAATATTTGGGTGTTTTTTGCAAATTGATCCCAAATATGGTTCGCTGTTTGGGGAGAGACCCAGATTTAGTTATCGGAGAAGGAGAGCAATAGGCAATCCATTGGTTTGCTCGAATATACAACCACGTAAAGTATGAAAACAGCAGTTTTTGAAAACTAAAATATGTGCACCTTCCCCTGCTTACAATGTTAAAACTGTAGTGGCATCATTAAAGGTGATAAAATGAATCATCCTATGAAAGGCTGCTCTATTTCCATAAGACATTATTATACCGGTATAACAAAAAATGCTATATATCTCCTAAAATGCCCGTGTGGGAAAGTCGACATAGAACAGACATCTAGGATGGTAAAAAATAGACTCAACAAACATAGGTCTCAGATAAGACTATTTTCCACTAAAAAAAAAAGCAGGAGAAGGATAATAGTCCAAAAATATTTGGAGAGAGTTCAGTGGCGAGACATTATTTGGAATGCTGCCATAACACAAGTGACCTTATGTGGTGCATATTGGAAGGAATAGAGGTTAATGACAGTCACCAAATTAAAACTCACTTTTTACAAATAGAGGTCTTTTGGCACTGGCCCCCAAAGGTCTCAATGAGGAGTGTAAATGGTAAGCGTTCTTGTAGTGCAGATTAGCCTCCCCAAGCTCAGCATTACTAATAACTAATATATGTGCTTTTGAAAAATTGTTAGCCCATATATATGTGCTTTGGTAAAACAATTCGTTTATCAGGTTCCTTAAATGAAGGTCAAATGATATAAGATAGACAAATAGTGAAAAGCGCCTACCTTTACCTGATGTAGTCACATCTGGATTAGAAATTTGCTGTAGATTGAAATCTTGCGATCGCTATGTCTCAATGCGCATGCGTGAAATTCAAGTTAGGTTCGGAAAATCAGGAGATTATATGCATATACTATGGCAACATATTTTAAACAATCCGAATATTTGAGAACTACGTGCCTTTATGTATCTGTAGCTGGGGGTGCTATTTTTACTCTTATTTTAAATATGTTTGAAAGGGGTTGTCTCATTACATTGATTGGTCCTGGTTTCTTGGTTTCTTTTTGAATTCAGGGGCGTGTTTACTGGCTTCTACTAGGCTGCAGTAGAAGCCAGGTCTGTAGCTATAGCAACCAGTACTGGCATTCTATCATGAGAGATTGGACAGGTCTGTAGCTATAGCGACCTGAAGAGCTGATGCAGTCCATACAAGAGGGGATATCTAGGAATTGGTAGGCCACTGTTAATGGACTTATATTGCAAAGTGACTTGTTTTTGCAAGATCTTTAACATAAAAAGCAATCCTTGTAGTGAGATAACCCCTTTAACCCCTTAAGGACCAGGCATTTTTTTCTTGGTGACACGTTCGTTTTTCCCTCCTCGCCTTCTGAAAGCCATAACTTCTTTATTTTTCCACCTACATAGACACAGGAGGGCTTTTATTTTGCGGGACAAGATGTACTTTTAATGGTGTTATTCACTATACTATAGAATATACTGGGAAACCGCAAAAAAATTCCAAGTGGGACAAATTGAGAAAAAAATGTATTTTCGCCATGTTTGCGGGGGTTTTGCTTTTACGGTGTTCAATCTTCGGTAAATATAATGTGTTACCTGTATTCCTCAGGTTGTTACGCATCCGGCAATTCCAAACATGTAGGGTTTCCGTTATGTTTTGGTACCGTAAAAAAATTCCAAACATTTTCAATTTTGAAATTTGCGCCACGGCGCCATTTTGTGCGACCAATAACTTTTTTGTACTAACACCTACGGACGTCAGTGAGGGGCATTTTTTGCGGGCTGAAGTGTACTTTTTATCGCTAGCAGTTTGTGAATGCATGCGACTTTTTTGATATTTTTTATTCCATTTTTGATTGACGTAAAATGACCAAAAAACCCAATTTTGGCGTTTGGATTTTTTTTCTTCTACGGTGTTCAGCGTACGGGAAAAATGATGTTATATTTTTATAGATTGAACTTTTTTGGACGCGGCGATACCAAATATGTGTAACTTTTTTATTATTTTAATGATTTTATTTGTAAAATGGGGAGAAAGGGGGGTGATTTGAACTTTTAATACTTTTTTTTTTGTACTTTAAAACTTTTTTTTTTTTTTTTTACTGTAACATTGAGGCCACCTGTGGTACTTAACCACTAGGTGGCGCGATTGTTAATACAACCTAATGCATTGCATAGGCAATGCATTAGGGTGTACAAAGATGGCGGTTTCCCCACTTCCTGTCTGCGGACGGAAGTGGGGCAAACCGGCCAGGGTAAGTGACGGGAGCCTTCACAAGGCTCCCCACCACAATGCCCGGTGCGGCGCGCTAGCTCGATGCGTTAAACTTCAGTACGCCGCCGGCCATCATTGCCACGGCGCCTGATGGGTAAAACAGCACCAGCTGGCGGAGCCACCCGCCGGCGCTGTTACTCCCGGGTGTTAGCGGCGATTTGCCGCTAACACCCGGCGTCTGTGCGGGGGGGTCGCGGAGCGATCCCCCTGCAAAGCCCCTTAGCGGCCCTGGGACGTACTGATACACCCAAGGTCGTTAAGGGGTTAAATTTCATCTGTATTTTTTAATGGATTTCTCTAGGATGTCGCGTGGTTTGTTATAAGGGTATATATAGGATCTTGAGATGACACGTAAACACGTTTGACAAACGAGGTGGATTCCCCGAAACGTAGCATAGCAAAGATGCTTGTCTTTATACTATGAGAACGCTATCCCAGACGTCTCAGCTCACTATTCCATAAAAAATGATGATGTATAAATACCAGGATAAGGAGTATATATGATGCATGATAATACTACAATCGGTTGACTATCCTATTCATGGAAAAGCATTGTTATATTGAAAAGTGATATATATATCATTGAACTGTATGGATTATGCGGATGTTTTGGATAATATGTAAATAAGTTTTTCATTGAAATTACAGTGATCCGTTTTTGTTTTGGAGTGACACTATTTGTTATGGATATTGCTTAAAAGGGCATGCTGGTGCTGGCTTATGCCAGATGGACTGAGATTGAAAAGCTTTGTATTGCGCCTAGTCATCCCAACTCTTTATTATGGGGTACATTTTCCTGTCAGATAGAGATACCCCTGCTGGGGCCGATGGCCTTGTTGAGAAGCATATGGCAGAAGTGTTACCGTTATTACTCCTTGAGTACAGAACAATCCCTTATCACCTCCTTCTTAATTCAACCGCTCTTACTGGAGAGTCTAGTCGGACTGAATATGAAGCCCTAGTTTGATAGGAAATTGTTCCAGGTGGCAGATATAGTAGATGGCTCCACTAGGAAGCTGTTACCTTTTGAAGCATCACAGGCTAAATTTGATCTACCTGCTACAAGTTTCTTTTTCTATTTGCAAATTTCTCATTTTGTTAGGCGTACCCTTAAGTTTAGTGCTGCTGTCGATCCTACCCATTTTGAGCGATTATGTCGGTCGACTACATCTACCAAGGGTCTCATATCTGATATAATAGGATTTTTTGGTCCTGCCTAAATTTAAAAAATTTTGTTTTCGGGGACCCCTTTTCAAATTTTTTCGTTAGAAAAAAGGTGTTTGGCAATTGCTTAAATTTAAGAGAGACCAACATAAGATTCTTTATTTCTGGTATCATATTCCTTCTCTTCTTCACAAACTGAACCCAAGATATAACAGAGGGGAAACTTCCTTTCACAACGTAGAGAGCAAACCAGCCCATAGATCCTGCACAAAATGCGATGCACGGATGCACAGTCCCAAGAAACGGCAGCAGATTCACAGCTTGTTTGAAAATATCCAGCACGCACAAAAAGGTAGCTTATGAAATTTTCGCCCTCACTGGCAAACCTTACCATGTCTTGGTGGGAGGAGTTGTATATATTTTCAATTGACAACCCTTTTGTGCATCAGATAGAATGGTATGGCAGATACATCGATGATCTTCTGGTTATCTGGAAGGGAGATATATCTGCCATGCCTTCATTTCTGATGTATGTGAACAACAACATTTTCAATTTGAAATTTACGTTTAATTCCAATTCAAAAATAGTGTGTTTCTTGGATTTGAAAATAGAAGGTGAGGATCAACACATTATTCATCAACACATAGAAAACCCACCTCTGGTAATACCATTTTGCATTTCAAGAGTTTCCATGGGAGATCTACTAACAAATCAGTGCCCATGGATGAAATTCTACGGGCCTGGCGCAATTGTAATAATTTCAAATTGTTTCAGAAGGAAGCTAGTAATATACAAAATAGATAATCTGCGCGTGGTTATCCCAAAGGCCTTTTGAAAAGAGCGTATGATAAGGCTTTAAATAGTGAGAGGTGTGATCTACTGGAGACCAAAACAGTGTTCTCCCCACCATATAATTATCCTACTCTTGTGCTGGATCATAGTAGGCAATTTAGTCAGATTAAAAATATTGTGAACAAATATTTGCCTATCCTCTATGAAGATGACATAGTCAATAACATTTTATCGGAGGGTCACCGTGTGGTCTATCGTAGAGCCAAAACCCTTGGAGATTCCCTAACTTCGAATGTTTTTCAGACCAAAACTCAACAATCCACATGGCTAAAGTGCAAGGGTTTTTTCAAATGTGGCACCAATCCTTGCCGTACATGCACATATGCTCTACAATGCAAAGAATTTAATGACTCTGGAGGCACAAAAAAGTTTCTAATCCAGAGTTACATAAATTGTAATTCTCATCAAATAGTCTATGGTGCATTATGCCAATCATGCAACCTACTCTATGTGGGCAGTACCATTAGGAAATTAAAAACAATATTATTGGAGCACATCAATGACATTAATACTATTTCAATTAGAAATAAATCAAATTTAACTAAACAATTCATACAAATTCACAATTGTGACTTTAGTACACTAAAGATTTTTGGGATAGAAAAATGTGGTCGTCTCAATAGAGGTGGGGATATAGAGCGTTATCAGAGAGATAGAGAGGCGTATTGGATTACGGTATTAGATACATTAGTTCCAAATGGCTTAAATTTACGTAGAGAAATTATGTTTCATTATTATTATTTTTTTCCAGATCTTTTGTAGTTGACTTTTGTATATGTTCTTTTAATTTAATTTGTGGTGGTATATTTATTCTACTGTATATGTTGTGACATGATTAACATCATCTATATGTGGGAATTACTACGGATTGATATAGGATTATAGCTTCTATTATTTGCCTTACATTGTATATTATCTCGCTGGGCGTTCTATTCTGCCGTGTTGCCGCTCAGGTTTTCCATTAGAGCGCTTCATTTAGTTTGACCATTTGTGCTATTGTGCATGCTCGGACATTTGGTCTAGCGGCATACGTGAGACTGCCAGACTTTGTCTGCCAGTTCTACACCATTCTTTGCAATGTGCATGTCCGGAAATGATGTTGGTTTCCGGCTGCGCTTAGCAGCGTTCGGTTGTGTTTGGCATGCGGACATGGGGAACTACAGCGTCACAGCGAGGTAAGTGTATGATTTGATGGCATTTGCAGTGATAATCTGGTCCACATGTATAGTGGTTTCCCCATGTGTATAAATTGAACACTTTGCTTTTTTAGTATGCTATGAGTAAGGGCGTGCATTGTTTGGAGCCCGAAAAGCGTTAGCATTTTTCTCCCTCTGTGCCTCTGTGACTGTTCACTATGTGCTGCATATACTGGTGAGTGCTTTTCAGAAGCAGATTTTATAAATGATATAATAAATTTTGCAATATTTTATAAGCTACCTTTTTGTGCGTGCTGGATATTTTCAAACAAGCTGTGAAACTTCCTTTGCATTCAGAGATGTTTTTATTAAATCTTTTTCTCAGCGGCTAAACTCCAAAATTAGACAGTTCCTTCTGCTTGTACTTACGGCCGTTAGATATTTGATTGCGACCTATTGGAAGCAGACCTCCCCACCTAATAGGGCAGATATCTTGGGAAGATTGAAGGAGACAAGACGAATGAAGTACCTCATGGCTTTACTTAATGACAGGGTGGATAATTTTACTTCCATTTGGTCTCTTTGGGACCACTACATTATAGAGAGTGAGACCCTAAGATGTGACTAATGTAATATGTATATTCCCTGGAGAGGTGCATACCCCCATCTCTTACATCCCTTTTGTTTCTGTCTTTGTTTCTTTAATGTCATATTGTTATTATTTTGATTGTGGTTATTTTGTTGTATATGTAAATTTGACACGCTGAGATACTTACTTCAAGATGTTTTTGTGCATTCAAATAGTGTAATGAGTCTTATATTTTTGCTTATTTTCAAAGCAAAATGTGTCTTCTATCTTTGTTTATTTGAAAACCTTTAATAAAAATACTGTTGAAGGCTATGTTCACACGGGATAATTACGGCGCGCATTTGTGTCGTATTTGCCCTCTAATACGATCGAGATGTGCGCCGAAATTAGGGTAATCCACAGTTCTCATAGAGAACTATGGATAAGTGACATGTCTAGATATATTAACAGTCTATGGGGCCGGCGGGCTGCCGGCCCCCACACGTCACGGGAGTACGAGCCGACCAGCGCGACTCCCAAACACCCAGCATAATTGTGGGGCATACTGTACGCCCCACAATTACGCCGTGTGAACATAGCCTAAGAAAAAAAAGGGCATGCTGGGCCCCTACTGTATATGTGTCTGCCAGATAGACCAGAAATCTATAACTGAGGTGCGCTGTTTAAGTGATTAAAAAGTTAGGCTTGGTCATTTCCTTATTTACAGCATTCAAAGTGTTATTAAATACATTTTCAATAGTGGCAGATGCTCTGAGAATAGTCTGTGGTGACACCTGTCAGAATTTTCCAGCAAAGTTCTAGTTTTATTTCTGATGTACTATGAGTGGCTACTAGGGACAATTCACAATAAAGCCAACTGTATATAAAGAGAAGATTTTCGCTCCATAGACTTTGTGCTTTAGCTGCTCAGTGCACTGCATGTCATCTGTAGAGATACTAGGTTCCGGGGAGACCAGGTGTTTCATTCAATAGTTCAGACATAAAATACAGTCAGGTTTTACTGGCATGTACAGTCATTATTATAATGACTGCAAATATATGTATCCACCTATATTGATGTGTGCAACACTTTGCTTTTTGTTGATCCAATTGAGTAAAGTCAATTTATTATTATTATCATTATTATTTCATTCCTTAAAGTGACTCCATTTTGTGGTGCTTCACAATTCAATAGAAAACAGCAGTAAATACAATACAGTAATTACTGAAAGAGTAATACAGCAATTACTAAATGCTTTCGTCAGTTACTGCAGGAGAGGGTCTGATCATAGGAGCTTAATACAACAGGGTGGATCCAGCCTATCTAAGCCTAATAATAACAAAGGAGTTAGGATGTTCTTATAATAGCAAGGGAGAAAGCCTATCCATACAAGATTAATAAAATAGGAGATAACATGTTACTGCGAACCCTGTACAACATAAGAAAGCTTGACCATATGATCATAATACAAGAGTAGAGTTCCTCACCATAGGAGCATAGTACAAGAGGGTGGAGCCTGCTTATATAAGTTTAATACAGTAAGAAAGAACCTGTCAATATGAACAATGTACAACAGGAGACAGTTTGTTTATATGAGCCTAGTACAACAGTACAACAGGAGAGAGCCTGCTCATGTGAGCATAGTGCACCATTAGAGAGCCTACCCATATGGGCATTGAAAAATAGGAGACAGTCTTCCCATGTGAACATAGTACAACAGGAGAGAGCCTGTCAATGAGTTCTTATGACAATTGAGGAAAGCCTGTCCATACAGATTAATACTACAGAAGAGACCATGTTAGTACAACAGGAGAAAGCCTTTGCATAGGAGCATAATACAAGAGGAGAGATCCTTCCCATAGGAGCAAAGTATAAGAGGAGAGAGCCCGTCCATATGAGCACAATATAAAAGAAGGGAGCCTGTACATAGGAGCAGAGTACAAATGGGGACAACTTGTATGAACAATGTAAAACAGGAACGGTTTGTTTGTGTGAGACAAATACAACTGTAGAATAAGAGTGAACCTACCTACTGTATATTGACATAGTACAAGAGGAGAAAGCCTGTCTATAAGGGCATAGAATTAGAGGAGAGTACAAATCCATAGTCTGCTAATTGGAGCATAGTACACTAGGAGACAACCTATTAATATAAACAATGTACAACAGTAGAGGGTTGTTTATGTGAGTCAAGTACAACTGGAGAATAAGAAAGAACCTGCCTATATGGGCATAGTACAAGGGGAGAAAGCCTATCTATATGTTCATAGTACAAGAGGAGAGAGCCAGCCCATAGGGGACATAGTACAAGAGGAGAGAGCCTGCCCATAGGGGGCATAGTACAGGAGGTGAGCGCCTGCCTATAGCGGGCATAGTACAGGAAGAGAGAGTCTGCCCATAGGGGGCATAGTACAAGAGGAGAGAGACTGCCCCTAGGGGGCATAGTACAAGAGGAAAGAGCCTGCCTATAGGGGGCATAGTAGAAGAAGAGAGAGTCTGCCCATAGGGGGCATAGTACAAGAGGAGAGAGCCAGCCCATAGGGGACATAGTACAAGAGGAGAGAGCCTGCCCATAGGGGGCATAGTACAGGAGGAGAGAGCCTGCCTATAGGGCGCATAGTACAAGTCGAGAGAGTCTGCCCATAGGGGGCATAGTACACGAGGAGTGAGCCTTCCTATAGGGGGCATAGTACAAGAGGAGAGAGCCTGCCCATAGGAGGCATAGTACAGGAGGAGAGAGCCTGCCTATAGGGGGCATAGTACAAGAGGAGAGAGCGTGCCCATAGGGGGCATAGTATAAGAGTAGAAAGCCTGCCCATAGGAGGCATAGTACAAGAGGAGAGAGCCTGTCCATTTGTGCATAGTACAGGAGGAGAGAGCCTGCCCATAGGGGGCATAGTACAGGAGGAGAGAGCCTGTCTATTTGTGCATAGTACAAGAGGACAGAGCCTGCCCATAGGGGGCATAGTACAAGAGGACAGAGCCTGCCCATATGAGCATAGAACAAGAAGAAATCCTGCTCATATTTAATACAACAGCAGAGAGCCTGCCCCTATGAGCTGTATACAACAGGTGACAGCCTGCCCATAGGAGCAAAAAAAACAACAGGAGAGCTCCTTCCCATATTTAGTACAACAACAGACCCTATAAGCCTCACACAGCAGGGGAATGCCTGTCCCCATGAGCTTACATTCTAACTGACTTTATACTATTATATAACATTCATAGACCCCTGACCAAGCCAATGCAGTCGCACTTCCAGTTAATAATCTAATCATTCCCTGCAATCAGCACTGCATCTGGAGTCCTCAGTGCAGAGACACAGACAGCCCTGCATCCCTCAATTACAAATCCTGTACAAGATGAAGCAAGACTGAAAATGCTGGAAAAACCCAACTGAGACGAGGCGATCGCTGGCAGCAGCAGCAGGAGGAGGAGGAGGGTGAGTGTGCTCCTGATCACTAAGCAGCAGCTCAGGTTCAGCACTGGACAGCTCCTTCCACCTTTCTTCCTGCATTACAAATGGCTGTTTCCTGATTGACACAGCAGCTGCCCATACACAGGCCAAGGAAGACAAAGTATACCTATAGGAGTAGGCTGGGAGGGGAGGGGGGAGAGCTGAATGTGTTTGGTTGTGGCAAAGTGTAGTTAAATCCTTTCACAAGCAGAGAAGGCGGAGAATAGTCCTTAAGCTCATCCAAGTACTCAATTAGCAAAGAAACGCAAGCCCATTGCCATTGTTCCTCAATGTGCCTCCTTGCTTTGATGTGCACAGTGGATGTGGCAGTGTTACCCTTGAGATGAAGATATTACAGAGTGAAGTCCCTGGAAATTTGTCTTCTCCGTCCTCTCTGAAGACCATAGTGGAGGATGAGGATACAGACGTAAGCAGTCTAACTATAGCTTCTGTGCTAGATGGGATGTAACCTGCTCAGATCAAGGCAGTTGTCTGCGTAATTCCTACTGAAAACCTGCTGGAGAAGACAGGATAGACTGGATATTCATCTCCCTGCTGCTTGTTTTTTTTTCTTCTCTTGGACCACAGGTGATACCATTTGGGTTGGATGCAGCACAATGATCCAGGATGTGACATTGTGAAAGCCGATGGTCACAGCTGATTAAGTTGCTTTGGATTTGCAGATCATTCCTGATCATGGCTTATATTAAGATTCTTTCAGCCTTCCTTACCCATGTCTGTTTGCTGACTGCCTCTAGCCTAGACCTGGAAGGGCGTATGGCTCATCAAGAAGAGCACAAGATAACCAGGGAAAAGCTACCCATCTACAACCAGCCCAGAAGCTTGGACCATGCCTCCATGTGGATCAGGACCACGGAGAGCAGTGTTTTAGCGCAAAATTTGGCGGAGGACTTGCCAAAACATGTGGCTTCTTTCCTATATACAGGGGATTCTAATGAACTCAGGCGTGCCAACTGTTCCAAGAGGTATGAGCTGACCAGTCTATCAGGGGTTTCTCCCACAACTACTCACCAGTCTTTGCACAGTTCTGTGGATTTACTTGTTCATTCCTCCAACTTTTTAAACATGATGTTACAAAGCAATAAATCTAAGGACCACACCTCACACAGAGACTTAGAGTGGTACAGTGCTCTCATCAGGAGTATCTTAGAAGGAGAACCCAGAATTTATCGGTCGGCCATCACTTTTAACGTGGACCCATTGTCCCACATCCCTCAGGTGTTTCTGCAGGCATCTCGAGAAGAAGACAAGATCCATCTCCAAGATCTATCTTCTTCGGCTCTTCATCTGGAAAATGTCACCCAGGAAACTGACTGGTTCCATGCATTCAAACACAAGTGGAGGCCTCACCAGCACAAGAGGTTCTTAAATGGTGCTAAAACTTTAGAGGACAGCTGGAAGAAGGGCTCCAGCTATCTCACTGACAAGAGTCACATCAAGTGGTCATCACCTTTTCTAGAATGCGAGCATGGGAAATATAAACCCAACTGGCTCCTTTCCCTCTCTGCTGCATTTTATGGGTTTAAGCCAAATCTTGTTCGAGAATTCAGGTAGGAAGACATTTTCTTAGGAGGTAGAGCTTCTTGTTGTGTTATGCCATGAGAGTATCCATATGGAGACATGCAGGGGGCTGTGTAATAGCCAATTTTCTCATTAGTGCTAGCTTGCCCCAGAATTCTATCTTCATAATAAGTGAATGTGAATGTCTTCTGCAGAAGATACAGCAGTTGTTTGTCCATATCTGATAGAGGGATTCTGTGAATCATGCATTTGCATAATAACAACTGCAGACTAATTAAGTTTGGTAATTACACAGGACAATGTTGAGACCTAAAATTGAATCTATTGTTCAGACAGATATCCCCCGGTAGGAATGCAAAGCTTGATAATAGTGGCTGTTATATTAGCACTGTGTAATTAGAGACTGTACACTGTCATCATTTTACCAGTTGCAAAGAAATTTACAATGGTTCTAAAACAGAGGAGACCCGGAATGATGGACACACACAGAGACATACACACACACAGACACACATATGTACACACACACCTACCCACCACACATACAGACATACGCAGTGTGCACACACATACACACACACACATTCCAGCACATGCACACACATACCCAGACACACACACAGACATATACACTCACACACATAAACATGCACAAATATACTTACAGATACATACACACACATACAAGAACACACACACACATATATATATATATATATATATATATATATACATGCACATACACATATCTACATACACATATATATGTATGTACACAGAAATACACAAAAATATATATGCACACACATGCAAGCAAACACACACACAAATATATATATATATATACATATATCTATACATGTACAAGCACATACACATATCTACATACACATAAATATGTATACATGTACACACAAATACGTATATGCACATATATATATATATATATATATATATATATATATATATATATATATATGATGTGTGTGTGTGTGTGTATGCACATACACATATCTACACATAAATATGTATACATGTACACAAAAACACATACACATATATATGCATGCATGCACATATATACACCCTCACAAACATATCTGTTTATATGTACATATTTATATATGCATGTATATATTGTACATACTGTATACACACACACCAGCAACAGCCTGCTAAATATAGCCCACAACCCGTAGAATTACTGTGCACCCTTCATGTGCTGGAATAGTTGAGGCAGAGTGAGATCTGCTGTGTAAACTCATTATGACGCTCCATGATTTATTAATCATGTGTTGAAGTACGTACAGTACCATTATATATTAATATGCTCTGCTCCATGAATACAAGCCTGGACCTGTGCCAGTCTATGTGATCATGGCACTTGGCAATGAGGAAGTGTACCAAGCAACAAGCAGTTATGTCAATGAAGTGACTGATTTTTTGGGGTCGTTTGTATTTAAAAGCCTAGGCTTCCAGAAATTTACTTGTCCTGGGATAAACTTTCTGCACTTATTAGATACAATAAGCCAATAAAGTCAGGATTACTGGACTTAACTACAGGGGCTTCTTGGTGAGCAGCATTGGAGAAGAGAAGGCTAAAATAATGCTAGTTAGGGGATATTCTGCAGACTGATATTACACAAGCCTGAGATTAATGCTGCTGAATGGAATTAACCCCTTAGGTTGCAGGTTAGAGAACAGCCATTATGCATTGTAACTTATTGTAACATATAGATATTATTCATTAGTATTGAGTGAGTGATAGTATTGATATTATATATGGTTTTGTTGATTTCTTACAATTTTTTTATGTTATCATTTACATCTTAAGTCTATACACACTACCTAATGATAAATCAACTCTTATCTCATTAGAATATATTGATTGTCATTATGATGGAAATGTTGTCATTTCTATCACTCCAAGTAAATGATCTTTAGGAACAAAGTCAGTCACTTGGAGTACATATATACAGTATATATTCACCACAGACTGTGCAGAAATAGAATACAGGCCCTTATTCAGTATCTCATTATCCTCTTATGTCTACCAGTAATTTTTGGCCATAAAATTAATGTATTTGTCTGCAGTCTAATAGACAGTCGAAAGCTGTTTGCACCAATGGCATGTCTGTCCTTGATATTCACCCCTAATAATAACCTATATTCATTAGTTAGTTTGCACTGTGTACTTATTAACATGTGGATTTTTGTTTACATGCAGAGGCTGAAGACCCATAGAGATTTCATACTTTTCACAGCTGAGTGTTTGCTGCAAGTGTTTTCAGTCTAAACAATCTTCACATGTGCTCCCAACTCCAACATAGGTGAATGCGGAGAGCCGCACTCACATGGCCAGATTTCTGGTCCCTGTGGCCGGCGCAGACTTAAGACTTGAAGGGAAGAGCTAGGAATACCCCTTTCTATGTATCAGCACTACAAATTTCTCTCCTATTCTGACAACTTTCTCCAATTTACTATTGTAAGTAAAGTTCGGGTTCACACTATGTTCATAGTACATGTCAGAAAATTCTCCTGTTGTGTACATCCTATGCGTCTATAAACTGTTATCAGCCAAATGTATGCCTAAAAAGTATCTTTCATTTACGTTTCACATTTAGTCAATATATGTAACTATATGTCTATCGAAAAGAGGTCATCTATGCTATTTAATATATAGCATAGTTTTATATATATATATATATATATATATATATATTATATATATAATATGTGTGTGTGTGTGCGCATATATTTGTATCCATCTATTATATATATATATATAAATATATATATATATATATATATATATAAAATATATAGATAGGATATAAAATATATGCACACACACACACATCTATATAATATATATTAAATATATGATATTATATATATATAATATAAATTAATATATATATAACTATGCATAATATTAAATAGCATAGATGACCTCTTTTCGAATAGACATATAGTCTAATATTTGATACACTGGTAATTTTGCACGTTTTCCCACTTACAAAGAATGGAGAGGTCTGCAATTTTTTTCGTAGGTGCATTTCAACTGTGAGAGACAGAATCTAAAATAAAATCCAGAAAATCACATTGTATGATTTTTAAATAATAAATTTGCATTTACTGCATGAATAAGTAGTTGCGGTCAAAAGAAAAAACCGAACTTTTAATTAACAGTAAACACTTTGTTTGTAGTTTTAGAAGTCAGACATTTCCACAGTTCCATCATCTTGACCATAGTTTTGCCCACTTATTGCAAGAATTTGAGCCCACTACCTCCATAATAGATCGTCTCCAGTTTCTCGGTTTTCGGGGACTGTTTGGACTAGCGCTACATTGAGTTTCAGCTCCCTCCAAGGACATTCCAATGGGTGCAGGTCTGGAGACTGGCTAGGCCATTTAAGGAATCTGAAATGCTTCTTTCGGGGCCACTCCTTAGTTGTCTTGGCTGTGTATCATGTCATTGTCATGCTGGAAGACCTAGCCACAACCCATCTTCAATGTATTTACTGATGTTGGCCAAAATCTAATGATACATGGCCCCATCCATCCTCCTTTCAATACGGTGCAGTCATCCTGTTCCCTTTTGCAGACAAGCACCATGCTTCACGGTTGGGATGGTGTTCGTGGGGGGGTTGTACTCATCCTTCTTCTTCCACCATACATAGCGAGTTAAGTTGATAACAGAAAGTTCTATTTTGATCTTATCTGACCACATGACGCCCTCCCATGCCTCCTTTCTATCATCTAGATGGTCATTAGCGAACTTCAAACAGGCCTGGTCATGTGCTAGATGGCGTAATATGTTACTAATGGTAATCTTTGAGACTGTGGTCCCAGCTCTATTCAGATCATTGACCAGCTCCTTAAATTTAGTTATGGGCTGATTCCTGACCTTTCTAAGAATCATCCTGACCCAACAAGGCGAGATCTCAATTATTAGAAAATAGAAGAAGCACACGATGACTGTCAATCTTCTTCAGTCTGGGGCTCCAAGCTTGACAGTCATCTTGTGCTTCTTCCATTTTCTAATAATTGAGCCAACAGTTGTTGCCTTCTCGCCAAGCTGTTTGCCTATTCTGTACAGCTTTACAATTTTGTCCATGGTATCCTTAGACAGCTCTTTTGGTCTTAGCCCTGGTGGAGAGGTTGACGTGTGATTAGTTCAGTGTGTGTACAGATGTTATTTATACAGGTAACACGTTCAAACAGGTGCAATAAATAAAGGTAATGAGTGCAGAGTAGAAGGGCTTCTTAAAGAAAAACCAACAGGTCTATGAGAGCCAGAATTGATAGGTGATCAAATACTTATTTAATGCAATAAAATGCAAATTAATTATTTATAGATCATACAATGTGATTTTCTGGATTTTGTTTTAGATTCTCTATAATTGGAATAAGTTGCATTGAATAGCATAGATGACCTCTTTTCACACATTCGGATACTTATTTGTCTAATATAATAGCCGAATAATACTTATTTGGCACACATTTGGCTAATAACAGTTTATAGACACTTACGGCGAAATGTATGAGCTCTGTTTGCTATATTTGTAACCAGGCACACTGCAATATCAGGCGCATTATAGAGCGCCCGTGGCACTTTGTAATGCGCCTGAGATTAGGGGGCGTGCAGGAGGTGGTTGCACTACAACCGTACAAAGCTACACATTTATACCTTCAGTACGGCAAATCCAGGCGCATTACTGCTGGAACAGGTAGAGCACTTTAAAAGTGGTGTACCTGAGCCTGAATTGTCACTTTGTAGCTAGAAAGCACTAAATCTATGACCCACAGTAGAACAGGTTCATAGATTCATGCGCAAAAAAAATTGCGCCTGGGCACCAAAAATCATACATGTCGCCCATAGGATGCATACAACAGGAGAATTTCCTGGCATGTACTGTGAATATAGTGTGAGACCTCACTTGCATTGGTAACTTACAGAAAATTTTCAGAATAAGAGATACATTTATATTACTTATACATTGAAAGGGGTATTCCCATCTTGCTTTTCCATTTCTGGTCTGAGTCTTTGCCGACTACCTCTGCTGATGTTCTGAGTACATGTGTCAATTTTCTAGCCTGAAAACACTTGTAGCAAACCGACAGCCACAAAAACTATGAGATCTCTGTGGCTTCCACTGGGGATAGCTCAAGCTCTGCTTCAAAGTCCACATCATCCAAATGCCACCCACGAAACGTGCTAACTCTTCCATGGACTCAGAAAGCCACCTTTTTTCTGGGAGTTGGCATGTGAAATACATATATACATAAATAGATAGATAGATAGATATAGTATCTCACAAAAGTGAGTACACTCCTCACATTTTTGTAAATATTGGATTATATCTTTTCATGGGACAACACTGAAGATATGACGCTTTGATACAATATAAAGTAGTCAATGTACAGCTTGTATAACAGTGTAAATTTGATGTGCCCTCAAAATAACTTTGTGCCTAAAGTGTTAATATTTTGTGGGGCCATCATTATTTTCCAGCACTTAACTCTCTCGGACATGGAGTTCACTAGAGCTTCACAGGTTGCAGCCACTGGAATCGTCTTCCATTCCTCCATGACGACATCACGGAGCTGGTGGATGTTTGAGACCTTGCGCTCCTCCACTTTCCATTTGAGAATGTTCAATAGGGTTTGGGTCTGGAGACATGGTTGGCTAATCCATCACCTTTAACCTCATTTTCTTTAGCAAGGCAGTAGTCATCTTGGAGGTGTGTTTGGGGCCATTATCATGTTCAAATACTGCCCTACAGCCCAGAAGGGAGGGAATCATGCTGTGCTTCAGTATATCACAATACATTTTGGCATTCATGATTCCCCCAATGAACTGTAGCTCCCCACAGCTGCCAGAACTCATGCAGCCCAAGCCATGATACTTCTACCACCATGCTTGATTGTAGGCAAGACACACTTGTCTTTGTACTCCTCACCTTGTGGCCACCACATATGTTTGAATCCATCTGAACCAAATAAGTTTATCTTGGTCTTATCTGAACACAGAGCATGTTTCCAGTTATCCAGTATTCAACTGTTTTCAGGTGTTTCTTGTGCATCATCTTTAGAAGAGGCTTCCTTCTGAGATGACAGCTATGCAAACCAATTTGCAGTATGCCACATATGGTTTGAGCACTGATAGGCTGACCCCTCACCCCTTTAACCTCTGCAGCAATGTTGGCAGCACTCATATGTCTATATTGAAAAGACAATCTCTGAATGTGACGCCGAGCACATGCACTCGACTTCTTTGGTCGACCATATCGAGGTCTGTTCTGAGTGGAACCTGGCTTGTTAAACTGCTGTATGGTCTCGGCCACCGTACTGCAGCTCAGTTTCTGGGTGTTGGCAATCTTCTTATAGCCTAGACCATGTTTATGTACAGTAACTTTTTTTCAGATCCTCAGAGTTCTTTGACATGAGGTTCCATGTTGAACTTCTAGTGACCAGTATGAGAGAGTATAAGAGGAACTTAAAAACTTAAAAGTTATAAACACACTTAAAATGTTCATATATATATATATATATATATAATATATATGATATTATATATATATTATATACATATAATTAAAAACAATTGTTTCCCGTATTTTATTTATTTATGACCAAATTAAAAAGGTACACACAATAGATTTCACTTTTATTTAATCCATAAAAAAAAATCTGGTCAGCACGTCTGTTTTGAAAAATAAATGTATAGGTGCACACTGTTGTGGCAGTCAAAAGCTATGCAAAAACAATAAAACATCAGCAGCACTCTAAAGGCACTAAACGATCAAAGAGGACATAGAATATGTTCACTTGCTCCTAATATCTGCTCCTGCCGGACAAACCGCGGCTCCACGACGATACACAAGCAAACTGTGGTAGTGACAGCTTCGCTCTGCAACAGCGTCGCATGTAACTTCCGGATCCGGCTTACGGTGCATAAGAAAAAACTTTATTGGATACAAACAATGTTGCAGCAGTACACAGAAATAGGGCTAAAAACAGGTAACCTAGCTTACGCGTTTCAAGTGCAAAGGCTCTTGGTCACAGCTATAGAACGGAAAAAGTTTCCAGGTATAAAAACAAGTAATTGCCAATAGGCTTACCATTACCTATCCATAATTTAAATATTTAAACAGAAAGACTATCTTAACTGTCTGTTTAAATATGCAAATTATGGATAGATAACGATGTATTATCCATGGTGTTTGCCTATTGGCTATTACTTGTTTTTAAACCTGGAAACTTTTTCCGTTCTATAGCTGTGACCAAGAGCCTTTGCACTTGAAACGCTTAAGCTAGGTTACCTGTTTTTAGCCCTATTTCTGTGTACTGCTGCAACATTGTTTTTATCCAATAAAGTTTTTCTTTTGCACCTTAAGCCGGATCCGGAAGTTACATGAGACGCTGTTGCAGAGCGAAGCTGTCACTACCACAGTTTGCTTGTACACTGTCAATATACAGGAGCCGATATAACCTACAATACCGCCATATGGTAAGCACACATGGTTAGATCATCAGCAATCACAAATTACCGGTGGTCTGTTAATCACTACATAACAGAGAATATAGCACTAATCCAATACAGAAGCAAAATAACCCCTAACATTCAGGGACTCACACGTTCTCTTCTCCGATGAGTCGTTCTCTTCCCTGATGGGAGTCGCTCTCTTTCCCTTTTTATCTTCCCAGAATACAATGACGCCTTCTCCTGGCCACAACTTGCCCCTGCAGAATTTGCCACACAAACATATTAGACCCCTCTCTTTTTTAGCACTCTGCTATGAATTCTCACCTCTGTACAAACTCCTCATCCATAGGGCCCAAATGGTAATAGTGCCCCCTCACACAGTAATTATATCCCAAACATTGAAAGTACCCCAAGTCGATTATAGGGCCCCCATTTGTGCCACCAGTAGGTAAGTACACACACTAAATAGTAGGCAGCACCCCAAACTAGGCAAGCGGATAGGTAGACATTACTTTTAGGTACATTAGACCTTATAAATTAGAAATGAAAAGAAGTCAGATAAGTGGCAGACTCTTCCTAATAAGTAGGTAAAGTCCCCCTTTGGTATATAGGTATTTAACCCCCGTTTAGGTATATAAGCCCCCATTATATAGGTAGTCAGGTAAATAGGTACGTACCCATGAGGTAGCTTTGCAAGTAGTTTAGTAAATAAGTATAAAGGCTCCCACAGTAGTTAGGTATATAGGTACCCTCAGAATGTAGGTAAATAGGCTCTCTCAGTTCGTTTACAGATCTACTCAGTAAATGATGAGGTACATAATCCCCAATTAGGTAGTCCCTCACTGGGTATATAGGCCCCCTCTGTCAATAGGTAGGTAGGTATGGGCCCCCCTCAGTAGGTAGAGAAGTATAAACTCCGCACAATAGGGAGGTTTATAGACCCCCCATTAGGTATCTACAGAGACACTCTCGGTAGGTGGGTATATAGGGGCCCCTCAGTCATAGGTTTATATGGCTCCCTAATAGGTATGTACCTAAGGTCTCGCAGATAGATCGGTGTGAAGCCGCCCCCCCCCCCCCCTTATCAATAGGTACCACTGGTTAGTGGCAGAAGGAGCACATCACTCCTTATTCAGCCATAACTTTCAATTGTATGTGTGTCCCTCAGACATGTAAACAGTTGAAAACTTGCGCCGGAGCGCCAGCTCTCTGTTGAGCACTTTGAGTTGACACATTGGCCTGGACCCTGGCATCCCACTGAATATCTGCCGGTCAATCTCGAGATCTTTGGTCATTGCATCCACTTTTCTCAATTTCTAGAATAGAAAATATCTGCTATGGCATGTTTAGAAGGGTATTCCACATATTTAATACAGAGTAATTTATTTTTACCATCTCCAGCTCAAGTTAATTTTAAATACCCAATACAATGTCTGTAATCTGGTGCTTGGAAAGTAGCCATGGGGATTTAGGGACTGAAATTACTCATGCAATTACCGTCATGTTTATTTAGGGTATTGTCTACAATTGTATGGAGTCATAATGTCCAGAGCAATGTATTGGGTCATACTGTACCGCTTTATGTCTTCTGATTTACACATAGGCACCATACAATGGACACACTGATAGCCTACAGCCAGTGTTGGACTGGGTAGCCTATGGCCCACCAGTGGAATTAATGGTTGATTCTTGAGTCCCACCAGTGGAGTTGATTCTTGTGACCCACCAGTGGAGTTGATTCTTGGGGCCCACCAGTGGAGTTGATTCTTGGGGCCCACCAGTGGAGTTGATTCTTGAGGGCCACCAGTGGAGTTGATTCCTGCGGCCCAGAAGTGGAGTTTATTACTGAGGCCCACCAGTGGAGTTGATTACTGAGGCCCACCAGTGGAGGTGATTCCTGGGGCCCATCAGTGGAGTTGATTCTTGGGGCCCACCAGTGGAGTTGATTCTTGGGACCCACCAGTGAAGGTGATTCTTGGGATCCACAAGTGGAGTTGATTCTTGTGGCCCACCAGTGGAGTTACTTCATGGGGGCCTCAGTGAAATTGATTCTAGGGGTCCACCAGTGGAGTTAATTCTTACAGCTACAGCACATAACAGAACATATTACACTCTGACTTTTTTGTTTTGCCTCTGTTTCTCTGTCTCTCTCGCTGAATAGCAGCCCCAATACTGTCATGCTCAGGGGTCCACATTATCTATGTACCCACCAAGCCGAAAGACCAAGTGGGGGATTCCCCAATTCCCCTGTAGGCCAGTCCGAGTCTGCCTACAGATCTACAGAGTACTGTTATAGGGACACCATGATACATAGGTACTGTAGGCATTTATGGATGCTAAGCTATGACTTTGTACCACTCAAAGATTTTAAAAAGCCAAGATATGGGTAGTTTGCACGATGCCGACTGTTACCTAATATTTCCTTTGTCTTAATGGTATGTTAGTAGGTATCATTGTATATTGGTTTGTTTTGTGCTTTTCTTTCACCATATTCAATGTCACTTCAAAGGACAGAATAGACTGCTAAATCCTGCTTTTTGGCAGAAACAGTATGTCCTCCATGTAATTAACAAGTGTATTGGAGTGCATAGTTACAGTTGTGCTCAAAAGTTTACATACCCCAGCAGACTTTTTGCTTTCTTGACCTTTTTTTCAGAGAACATGAATGATAACACAAAAACTTTTTTTCCACTCATGGTTAGTGGTTGGGTGAAGCCAGTTAATGTCAAACTATTGTGTTTTAGCTTTCTAAATCATAATGACAACCAAAAAGAACCAAATGATCCTAATCAAAAGTTCACATACCCTGGTAATTTGGGCCTGATAACATGCACAGAAGAGGACGCAAGTGGGTTTGAATGTCTTTTAAAGATAACATCCTCACCTTTGACCTGTTTGCTTGTAATTGGTGTGTGTGCATAAAAGCTGAGTGAGTTTTAGGGTTCCAGACAGACCCTTGCATCTTTCATCCAGCCACTGATGTTTCTGGATTCTGAGTCATGGGGAAAGCAAAAGAATTGTAAACGGGGGCTTTGTAAAAATCAAACCACAGGAAGGTAGACCTACAAAAAGTTCGATAACAACTGTCAGGAAAATTGTTCGGGATGCAAAGAAAAACCCACAAATAACATCAGCTGAAATACAGGACTCACTGAAGACTAGCGGTGTGGCTGTTTCAAGATGCAAAATAAGGAGGCACTTGCAGAAAAATGGTCTGCATGGTCGAGTCACCAGAATAAGCCATTACTGCGCAAATGCCACAAAGTATCTCGCCTACAGTATGCCAAACAGCACAGAGACAACCCGCAAAACTTCTGGAACAAAGTAATTTGGAGTGATGAGATTAAAATTTTACTTTTTGCCCACAACCATAAATGTTACATTTGGAGAGGTGTCAACAAGGCCTATGATTAAAGTAACACCATTCCTACTGTAAAGCACAGAGGTGGATCGTTGATGTTTTCAGGATGTGTGAGCTACAGAGGCACAGGAAAGTTGGAAAAAGTTGAAGGAAAGATGAATGCAGCGCGTTATAAGCAAATACTGGAGGCAAATTTGCACTCATCAGCCCTAGACCTGCGCATGAGACATACTTGGACCTTCTAACATGACAACGATCCAAACCACAAGGCAAAGTCAACCTGTCTTTGGCTACAGTAAAACAAAGTGAAGGTTCTGCAGTGGCCATCTCAGTCTCCTGACCTCAATGTCAGTGAGCCACTCTGGGGAGATCTTAAGCACATAGTTCATTCAGGAGAGCCCAGGAATTTACAGGAACTGGAAACTTTTTGCCAAAAAGAATGGGCAGAAAATAAAGAGCCTCATCCACAACTACTACAATAGACTTCAAGCTGTCATTGATGTTAGAGGCGGCAATACACGCTATTAATAACTGGGGTATGTGAACTTTTGATCAAGGTCATTTGGATGTTTTTGGTTGTCATTATGATTGAAAAAGAGAAAACACAGTAGTTTGACAATAAATGGCTCCATCCAACCAGTAACCATGAGTGGAAAAAAAGTTTTTGTGTTGTCATTCATATTCTCTGAAAAAAGGCCAAGAAAGCACAAATTCTGCCGGGGTATGTAAACTTTTGAGCACAACTGTATATGAAATTCATTAATAAGGTTGGACTGCAAAAAATGCATACCCTACTTGCAATCTAATCATTTTGTAGATCATTGGTCATTAAGGCTATATTCACATTGAGTTTTATCACATATTTTCCAATTTCAAATTGGTGTTGAAATCCTCGTGAAATTATGTAGAATCTGCCTACTTGCAGATAGAGTCCTTGATGGGATTTGAACCCTACACCTGCTAACCACTTACTGATGATGCTGTCATAGAATCCCATCAGATTCCACGTTGGGAAACCTAGACGTAGATTAACCCCATTAAAAAGGGCTAATCTTCAGTTTTGCATGTGAGTTTGCAACATAAAAGCTGAAATCCGAGTGTGACTAGGATTTTTACCATAGATTCCATGATGGATTATTCCAGTGGAAAAATCTGTCATCTGAACATAGTCTAATAGACTGAGAATATACAGTTCTGTTTATGCTGGGAAGGCTTGGCATCAGCTGCATGTTTCTGAATGATTATTTCTGTCAGGAGATTTACTAAACCTATGTGTTGTAGACACTTTTTATGTCTCCATTAAAAAAAAAAAAAAGTGTCTAGAGAAGGTGACCTGTCTAAGTGGAGTCATAAAACGCCCCAGTTACTTTGATGCAAACTATTGGTGTAAAGTAAGGCATCCAGGAGATGGCATAAGGAACAGAAAAGTGTCTAATGTCTACAGAGATGTGCCAATTCTATCAGTGTGTTCTACTATGATAAATGTGGTGTAGTTTCTGCATGTATGGTCTATGCTGTCTAAATTGGACCGTGTTAATAAATCAACCGTGATATGTTCACATTACGGAATGTCTCAACGTAACATTGAAGGCGTAACTCAAGAACAGGCCTCCGAAATTGTTGTCTCACTATGGAGAGCAGATAGTGCTTCTGCACAACTCTCCGCTCTGTTCTAATGTGAGTTTCAAGTACAGTGTTCGGAGGTACTCAGAACTACCATAGGACAGAATGGAGAGTTGCGCGCAAGCAAGACCTGTTCTCATTCTGAGCTGATACTTTTGTTGGCCCATTCCCAAGATAGGTGCAGAACTCAAGGAGGTGTCTAGAGAAGGTGACCTGTCTAAGTGAAGTCATAAAACGTCCCAGTTAATTTGATGCAAACTATCAACATGCCATCAAACTGGTGGGAACACTCCCTTAACCCTTTACCGCCACAGCCAGTTTTGACCTCTATGGCAAAGCCTCATTTTTCAAATCTGATCTGTGACACTGAATGTGGGAATAACTTTTTAATGGTTTTACCCATCCATGTGATTCAGAGACTGTTCTTTTGGTCCATACAATCCTTTACTGAGCAGTTCAATATGATTACAGCAATACCCAATTTGTATATATCGTTTAATGTTTTACTGCTTTTACACAATAAAAACACTTTTGTTTAAAAAAGAAAACACATTTTTGCATCACCGCAGTCAGGGAGCCATAACTTGTTTTTTACTTTTCTGTGTATGTAGCTGTGTAGAAACTTGTTTTTTGCATTGCTGTTTTCATTAATACGATTTTGATGGTGAAATTACTTTTTGATCACCTTTAAATCCTTTGTTTGGGAGCAGGATGAAGAAAATACAGCAATTCTGGTAGTGTTTTTTTTAATATTTTTACAGCGGTCATCGTGCGGTATAAATGACATGCTAGCTTTACTCAGCAGGTCAATATGTTTACACCAATACCCAATTTGTATATTTTTTATGTTGTACTGCTTTTACACACTAAAAACACTTTTATTTAAAAAGGAAAACACATTTTTGCATCGCCACAGTCTGACAGCAATAACATTTGTATTTTCCTGTGTACGGAACTGTGTAGGGGCTTGTGTGCTGCTGGATGAGTTGACGTTTTTATAGGTATGACTTTTGGAGGGACAAAACTTTTTGAAGGCTGACGAAACTAATGCAATCCTAGTAGTGTTTTCTATTTTTAACAGTGCTCACCATGCAGTATACGTGACATGTTAGTTTTACTCTGTGGGGTGATACGATTCCGGCGATATCCAATTTATATAGGTTTTTTTCATGTTGTATGACTTTTTATTGTATAATATAAAAAAGTTGTTCAGCACACTAAATATGATGAGGTGCTCAGTCGAAGGATAATTTCAATCCCAGTAAATCCAATTCAACAAGATCGACAGCACACTTCCTTTATTCAAATCACAATATTGGCATCTGTAACGGAGCGACCATAGGTGGTCGCATGGTGCCTCCACTAGGTGGCGTACATCGAGAGACCTGGTAGAAACGTGCCACCGAGGGCCTGGTCTCGTGGGGGAAGCCAGGTATTGTCGCTTAGCAACATTAGGTTGCTGACCCTTGTATGTAGTATGGCTAATGTCCAGCCATTATGGGCTGGCTTTCCCGGAACAGCTGCAGATGGGTGGGTGGCTGTTCCCACGTTCCAGGTCCCTGTGTTCCAGTCCAGGTATTGGGTAGGTCTCTGGAGACCTATTAAAGACCTCCTACTCATGCTGTTTGGGGGGGATGGTCTGCTAGCTGGCAGTGCAGCAGACGAGCTGGAGAGAGAAGGTCTAGCCCCCGGAGGCTTGAGAGAAAGCTGACCGTAAGATTTTGGAAGGGTGCTGTGCAGTAGGCATAGACCCATAGTAGTTGAGGGCATACTGTTTTATGTTTAGTTAGTGGCCAGATGGCCTAGGTTTTTGTTTTCTGTTACTGTGATAATAACGCTGGCTGAGGCCAAGTTTGAACTGGAATCCTGCAGTTGGAGTGCCATCGTTTAACCCAATAGGCGACCTGTGAGTGAAAATACCCCCAGGACGACCCAGGAGGGTGTCCAGACATGAGTGGAAGCTCACACATCATAAACAGCTACAGCACTTTACAATACTTGAACATCAATGTTTTCGGTCACATTGGACCTTTTTCAAAACTGTCACTTAGCAGCTTTAAGTAAAGAGCACATAATGAATGCCAGCTTTCTTCTACTAGCCAGAAGTTTTTTTACCATATACGAAACTGTGTAGGTTTTTTTTCCTGTGGGACAAAATGGCATTTGCATTGGTGTCATTATGGTGTTTATATGACTTTTTAATCACTTTTTATTACATTTTATGTGCAGCAGAATGAACAAAATTCATAATATACAGCTGGTTCCATGCTCCGATTGTGTGGGCTCTACTTGTGAGGCCACACGATCCTCATGACATACCTGTACATCTATTTATGGGAGCCCCTTCCTGCCCTTGATACCAAATATATTTAAGGGTTTATAGAGAACCTTCCACATTAAACATGCTATCTCATCTGAATGCAGCATGTTATAGAACTGGAAGAGCTGAGCAAATTGACATATAGTTTTGTGGGAAGATATTCAGTATTTTTTTTAATTCCACTCCCTGTTTGTTATGGTTTGAAGAGTCCAGTAGGTGGTCTTATCAGTGATTGACAGCTTTTCTTGAGAGTTCATGCACAGATAGTTGTCAGTCACTGAGACACCTTAAAGGGGTTTTATCATTTCATTAAATGGTCTTCAGAATAAGGGGACAGTGAAAACAAGCAACTTTGCAATTGGATGTCATTAGCAATGCTGTCTTTGTTTCACAGTATTCCTTATCTTGTGTTTTTGTTTTAACTGATATCCAGTGCGAGTCGAATCCTCCGGATCCCTCCTCCTTGCATTTCAAATAGCTGAGAGCTCATTACATTCAGTACAGCCCAGGTCGATCACTCAGAGTAAGAAACCATCACATTTCACTTTATACAGGCAGAAGAAAACAGAATTACACTGAAGGCTTACACAATCAGGAAACAGCCCCAATTTGTGTTGAATCCCTGCCTGACTCAAATTTAGGGGCCATAACATTTTCTCTCTCCACACCCAGCAGAAACAGACTGCAACAGACTCTACAATGAGAAAACATAACAGTTTTTTACTGGTGCCTAACTCTCCTGCATAGAAGGGTGATCTGTGCTGTTCCTAGAAAGCTGTAACAAATCTCCAGCTGTGACAGGAGAAGATTTCAGTTGCTCAGTCTAGATTGAATGCAGCCTGGGGAAAAAACTCTTCAAAATAAAGAATGGAGGACACAGTGACAAGGGGACTCAGAGGGGGGGGGGGAGGGAGCTCGGGAGCCACTGCCATAAAGGGGGGGATGTGTCCCCCAGCTGGAAGGGGATGAAACACCCCTGCTTTCCGGGTTTGAGAACGGGCTTTTGAATCACCAAATAAGGAACGATACATCCCCTTTAACCCAGAAAAACAGGGTTTAAAAAATGAATACAAGTTTACTGAATCTTTTCCCTCAAACTTTACGCCCCCTTTCAGGCCTCCTGTTCTATAACATGCTGCCTGCAGGTCAGACAGAGTGTTCAATGTTAATGATGTAAGTGTGACTCAACTGTAATAAATGTGAAATCTTCTGTAGCTCGTTTACCAACACAAAGCCATAAAGCAACATTTCTTAAAGGGGTTTTCCCATTTGTCTTCTTCTGGGTTTGACACCCTCTCATAGTTGGCTATGAGTCAGCCTCAGAGAACAGGGAGAGGGCTGTGCTTGCTTTCTTCCCATTCATTTCTATGGAAGTGTTCAGCTGTATTTTGATGAGGTTTTTAAGCTCTCTATTGATCCCTATGAGGATTTTCATTGTTAAAAAAAATTTGAAAAATTCTTTTTCGTGTCTAAAAACTTCCAAAGAAGATGGTTTTGGAAGGAGTCCTTTTTATACCTTATCCACACCCCCCCTGCTCTTTTACCCCCTCTAGTTCCCCATTTTCAAAAGCTCAATATTATAGCTCTGCACATGGCACAAGATATATGTAATATATGTAATAGAAAATAGAGAAGTGTGTGTATATATGTAGATCACAATAATGCACTGGTATATTTCAACGTTATGTGGAATAAAATCTGGCAAAAATGCTGAGCAAAATTTAGCGACAGAGAAAACTCTATTTCCTGGATATATATCAGTATGACAATAACATATGTTTAAAGGTATTCACCCCCAAAAAAAAACTGCCAAAAATGACTTTTCTCCACTCAGTATAATTTTCAACAACCAACCACTATTTAAAATAGATTTTTTTTTTTTTGTATAGGAGATTTGGAGACGGTGGTTATACAATTATTATACAATTATTGAACCCCCAAAACTGCCAAAATGAACTTTTCTCCACTCAGAATAATTTTTTATCAAAAAACCCATTTAAAATAATTTCTTTTAAGGAGAATTGGAGATGGTGTGTTATAAAATTATTTTACCTCCAACACTGCAAAAACAGAACCCTTTGGGCACTAAGTATGATTTATCAAATCCAAGCACCTAATAATATTACCATGTATAGGATTAGGCTTTTATAGCCTGCAAATGTCGCCAAATAACGGTCTGTGTGGGAAAGATGTAGCCAGCAATACCAAACTCCCTAACATTTTCTGCTTGGAGAGGAAAATGCATCTAAGTCTTGATTTCCCCAACTTGCTGCACACCCCCCTAAGAACACCTAACAATCTAAATTCGCTTTTTCTATCTAAAATCGCTATAAACAAAACGTACCTGCATGTCGAGAAATCCCGGAGTACAGAAGAAGTGAGCTGAAAAAGGGGATTCACAAGGCAATAAGTAAAATATATATATAACATGGTCTGTGTTTTAGCAGCCAATGAGAGCCCAACACCTCCGATGACGTTTTTGAATTTTTCCCTTTCTCTTCTGATTTTGGTGGGGCCCCAAAGGTGCGAAAGGGATTGGATGGGCCACCCCAATGCAAAAGGGGGATTGGAGGTTCCCCAAAATTTAAAAAGGGGTGTTTAATGCCATGTCGAACCGAACATTTACTCAAAAAAGTACAGTAAAAAAGTTTTAGATCGAGATGTTCACCCCGAACTAAATTTTTTTTGAACGGTTTTTTAACAACATATTCTTACATTATGCACATATTGTACATGGCTCTTGCACTCTGTTTCTCTTTCTTTGCCTTTTCCCTAAAAAAGCAGCCCCAGGCCTGCCATGCCCAATTGCCAATCATATTCAGGGGATCACCAGGCCCAAGGGCTCACAAGAGATTTGCCCTGTTTTCAGTTTCAGTCTGAACCTTATTTATTTTAAGTTTGTCTGAGCCTTATTAAAGGTATGGATAACAGCACCTTATATAAAAAACCCACATAGTAGTGCTAGATTGCAGAAAACCATCAACTTGTCATTCCCTACAAAAAGTATATTGCCAGTTCTATAGACCACTGCTGTTGGTTGAGGGTCACCACAACATGAGATTTTCTGAGCAGTTTATTCTCCAATAAAAAGTGCCAAAAGTAGACTAATCTCTTAAAGGAGGACCTGTGAAATTCCCTGACACTCCTGTCTAGTGCTTCTTATGAACTAACAGTTCTGGGGCATCATTCCTTAGATGTCCATGATGTGTGGTTCTTACTGAAAAATATCTCTCACATCCGCTCATTCCTCAAATTCGACACCACAAAAATGCTCGTCCACACATTTGTCATCTCCCGCCTAGACTACTGCAACATCCTTCTCTATGGCCTCCCGTCTAGCACCCTTGCTCCCCTTCAAACCATTCTCAACTCTGCTGCCCGTCTTATCCACCTCTCTCAACGCTACTCCTCTCTGCCGATCCCTTCACTGGCTACCAATTGCCCAGCGAATTCATTTCAAGTTGCTAACGCTGACCTACAAGGCTTACTTTACCTTCTCCCTCCTTATATCTCACCCTAATCTCTAGATATCTCCCCTCACGAAACCTTTCACTCCTTTCATAGGACCTTCTTCTCTGCTCTCCTCTTTATCAGCTCCTCACATAACCGTCTCCAAAGACTTCTCCCTTTGCTTCACCCCCCACTCGGGAAAACTCACTGCCCCCAACAACAGACTCTCCTCCACCTTCACCAGCTTAAAAAGCAAACCTAAAAAACCCATTTCTTCAGGATTTCCTATAACTGCAATAACCTTGCCCCACAAATACTACCCCACAAACATGTCTGCCCCTCACCTTCTGTCTCTTCTCTCCTTCTTGTAGATTGTAAGCCCTCGCGGGCAGGGTCCTCTCTCCCTCTGTTGTGCCAGGTGTAAGTCATTCATCGTTACTATTGTACTCATTTGACATATTATGTATGTAACCCCCCTCAAATGTACAGCACCATGGCATCAATGGCGCTTTAAAATAAATGATAATAATAATAATAATACTGTATGTTATTCCTCTTTGAAAATCATTACCAGTCTGTCATGTGGGTTACTTATTGAAGGGGTGTCCTTACACAGTCAGGTTTTATTCAATCAGTGCTGTCAGTCAATGTGTGCAGGGACACGCCCCCAGTTGGTAACACCCATCTGACAGATTCAGTACTACATTTCTAGGAGGAATAACAGAGGAACAGCACAACACAGAATTATAAGAGAAGAGGCTCCAGAATTTTTATTTCACAGGGAACACTGGGATTTAAGAACCATACATGTCAGGAGATGTTACAGGTCCTATTTAAGTCCTATTAATATAAAACCATTGATACCCTTGATAGACATAAAAAATACTGATATATTCATGCAACTACTGGCAATTTTTTATGACTAAAATGTTCATAGGAGGCATAAAAAATAGTTATCATCTTCTGTTACCTGCACTAATCTATGATTGAAATGCAGGTCCCTAATGCCCTAATACATGCTTATGACCAAAATGTCTTATATAAGCTAGAGCAAAGCTCAAATTCCCCACCATTGCCCCATGAATTCGTCAGCAGAATGCAGGCTCCATTTATAGCAGCCTGTATTTTGCCTAGGGAGCTGCAGACACAGGTTCTCATAAAGCACCGGCTGACAGGAGAGCCACAGGGAATGTCGAATTTCCTTACAGCTCCCCCCCTCATTACTGGAATGTGAACGTTTGTAATTGGTGTGATGTCTATTATAAGACTAGAGAAAACTGCTCTACACAAACACACATATATGTAGGCTGAAGAGAAACCTACACTAATCATATAGAAAAAAGCATTATAACTTGAGCAGTGTCTCAAGTGTGGTCTCTGGATGTCATATCTTATATATCCCTATCGCATACTCAAGAATATTCTTATATCTGAATATTGTGTTTGTCCATCCTATATAATAATCCATAAAAAGTATGAGATAAACGTGTTATATAATCTGTTTATCCATCGATTCTACTCACGACGGAGAAGTGATGATTGGCAAATCCACATTATTCATTTCAAATGATGTTTTGACCTCAAACTGTCCTTGAAGGTCATTGGAAATAAGATGCTTGGAAGTGCGTGGTGGAGAACGTTAAGCTTCTGTAATTTTTTCCTCACCTTTGCAGTATCTCCTACTCCATAACAGAAGATGAATCATTGAAATTATATCTTTAACCATTTACTGTGCATGCTGTAAGAGCCTGAAATTCCCTAATGTCTAATATATTGCAGTCGCTTCAAGCATGGAGAGACTAAATTTCAAGATGCCTGATTTTCTGCACGAGTTGATTTATGAGCTCTCGGCGTATCCACGTTTTGAAGACCTTTACTTTATTGTGAGTTTCCATGGAGCTGTACATTTTTTATTCCATCCAAGAAAGTAATGCAGTGTGCACAAGGAAATTCTGATTTCATTATAGGAGTGCGAGCGTGTTCCAGCTGTCACCAGGCTGCCTCGGTGCGGAATAGTGCCTAGAATAGGAAATCTTTATCTCATTACACAAGACTTAATACAACAAATAATGCTTAAACCAATAAAGCAAGCGACGTAAATAGGAACATTTAACATAAACACAGAGGCCATGCATCAAGCCTGTCGCTTCTTTACACTGCTTGCTATGGGCAAATTCAATGAGGAATAATTTTACTTCTTATATTTTCATGCTTGAAATGGTTCCTAGGCCACATGTTCATGGCACAGCCCTGGGTTGGGAGTCTGTATGCCGGTACATGGAGGCCCAGAAGTTGCATACATCCATACTGCATAGCTGCAATCACTCCATATGGCGCCAAATGATGTCTTGGTATAGCCCCACCTTATGGAGCTATAATACTCCGCTAATATGTAATTCAATACAACATGCCATAAAAATATCTTCATGTGCCTCTGTATGAAATCTGATTTTCTGCACATGATCATGGAGGAACCATCTCGACTGAAGTACTGCTTTGTTTCTGTTTTAAGAGATTTGTGGGCACCTAGATATAGAGAACTGGTTTCTGGAGATGGCTCATTGGCTTCTATGAGAGAGTGTTGTGGGCATGCTCTGTATCCTGTGCAGTGATAATGTTACAGGGAGGAAGATGAGGGTTCCATCACCCATTGTCAGTAGTCCTGTATCTGTTTTGCATTTAAGAGTAATTTTTAGCCGTACCATATCAAATCAGATTACTGTTTACTACAGTTAACTTTTTCAGTTACAAGTACCTTTGCTAAGGAGAGCACTGAACAATGTCCACCTTTAGCCAACTACATATATATATATATATATATATATATATATTATATTTTAAAACTACCGGCCACTTTATTAGGTACACCCGTCAACTGCTCGTTAACACTTAATTTCTAATCAAGCCAATCACATGGCGGCAACTCAGTGCATTTAGGCATGTAGACATGGTCAAGACAATCTCTGCAGTTCAAACGAGCATCAGTATGGGGAAAGAAAGGGATTTGAGTCCTTTGAACGTGGCATGGTTGTTGGTGGCACAAGGGCTGGTCTGAGTATTTCAGAAAACTGCTGATTCCTGGGATTTTCAAGACAACCCTCTTAGGGTTTACAGAGAATGGTCCGAAAAAGAAAAAAAAATCCCGTGAGCGGCCAGTCCTGTGGGCGGAAATGCCTTGTTGATGCCAGAGGTCAAAGGAGAATGGGCAGACTGGTTCCAGGTGATAGAAAGGCAACAGTGACTCAAATAGCCACCCGTTACAACCAAGGTAGGCAGAAGAGCATCTCTGAACACACAGTACGGCGAACTTTGAGGCAGATGGACTACAGCAGCAGAAGACCACACGGGTGCCACTCTTTTCAGCTAAGAACAGGAAACTGAGGGTCCAATTTGCCCAAGCTCATCGAAATTGGGGCAGTAGAAGATTGGAAAAACGTTGCCTGGTCTGATTGAGTCTCGATGGTAGGGGGCAGAATTGGCATCAACAACATGAAAGCATGGATTTCCCTCCCCGTCTTGTATCAACGGTTCAGGCTGGTGTGGTGGTGTCATGGTGGGGGAATATTTTTTGGCACTCTTTGGGCCCCTTGGTACCAAATTTGGGGCTGTTGCAACACCTTGTTGAATATATGCCACGAAGAATTGAGGCAGTTCTGAAGGCAAAAGGGGGTCCAAACCGTTACTAGTATGGTGTACCAAATAAAGTGGCCGGTGAGTGTATATATATATACATATATAAACTAGATATATATACACAGTTGAAACTAGAAGCTTACATACATTATATAAAAAGACACTTTTTCATGTTTTTCTCACTATCTGACAAGAAATCAGAATAAACCTTACCCATTTTAGGTCAATTAGGAACCAAAATTATTTATATTTGCAAAATGCCAGCATGAGTGGGAGACAATTTTTTAAGACATTTTTATTACTTTCTGCAAAGTTAAAAGTTTACATACACTAGGATTACTCTGCCTTTAAACAATTTTGGACAGCCCATATGATGATGTCATGTCTCTGGAAGCTTCGGATAGGTTTATGGGCAACATCTAAGTCATACAGTTTAAGGGAAATGTAATGTTACCAAATACTACTGAAATGTATGTAAAAATGCCTTAAAAAATTCTCTCTCTCAATGTTCTGGCATTTGGCAAATATAAATAATTTTGGTAATCCTAATTGACTAGTTAACTAGAGACACACCTGTGGGTGTATTTTAAAGCACACCAGAAACACACTGTTTCTGTGTGTAACATCATGGGAAAGTTTAAAGATATCAGGAAGAGAATTGTGGACTTGCATAAGTCTGGTTCATCCTTGGGTGTAATTTCCAGATACCTGAAAGTGCCTGATTCATCTGTACAAACAATTTTACAAAAGTACAAATGGGAATGTCCAGCCATCATACCGTTCAAGAAGGAGACGGGTTCTGTGTCTCAGAGATGAATGTGCTTTGGTCCGACATGTGCATATCAACCCAAGAACACAAGCAAAAGACCATGTGAAGATGCTGGCAGAAGCTGGTAAGATTGTGTCATTATCCACAGTGAAACGAGTACTGTATCAACATGGGCTGAAAGGCCACTCTGCCAGGAAGAAGCTATTACCCCAATAGAAACATATAAAAGCCAGATTAATGCTTGCAAATTCACACAGGAATAAAGACCTACATTTTTGGAGACATGTCCTGTGGTCTGACAAAACTTAAATGTTGCCATAATGACCATCATTATGTTTGGAGGAAAAAGGGAGAAGCTTGGAAGCCTAAGAACACCATCCCAACTGTGAAACACTGAGGTGGCAGCATTATGTTGTGGGGTTGTTTTGCTGCAGGAGGGACTGGTGCACTTCACAAAATAGATGGCATCATGAGGAAAGAAGATTATGTGGCAATACTGAAGCAACATCTCAAGGCATCAGCCAGGAAGTTAAAACTTGGGCGGAAATGGGTCTTTCAAATGGACAATAACCTGAAGCTGCTGACAAACTGGTTACAAAATGGCTTAAGGAGAACCAAGTCAATGTTTTGGAGTGGCCATCACCAAGCCCTGATCTCAATCCTATTGAAAATTTATGGGCAAAGCTGAAAAGGCAGGTGCGAGCAAGGCGACCTACAAACATGGCTCAGTTACACCAGTTCTGTCAGGAGGAATGGGCCAAAATTCCTACCAACTATTGTCTGAAGCTTGTGGAAGGATATCCAAAACATCTGAACCAAATCATACAGCTTAAGGACAATGTTGCCAAATACTAATGGAATGCATGTAAACTTTTGAATTTTCTCTCTCTCATTATTCTGGCATTTGGCAAATATAAATAATTTTGGTAATCCTAATTGACCAGAAGTTTACATACACTATATAAAAAAGACACACATGCATGTTTTTCTCACTATCTTACATGAAATCAGAATAAACCTTATATATAGTTGACACCAGAAGTATACAGTAAAGAGGCAGAATAAACCTTACCCGTTTTAGGTCAATTAGGATTACCAAAAATTGAAACCGGAAGTTTACAAACACTATGGGCGACATGTATGAATCTCGCCACGTTGAGGCGCACCTTTCAGCCAGTTTTCCGGCAAAATTTGCGCCTGATTTATGTCGGCGCCGGGGTGCGCTCATACATACTATGTAAAGTCCGCCGCGCCCCGCCAGTGTTTGGGGCGCAGTGTGGGACTTAGGCGCAGTGCGGTGCTGCGCCTATGATTCGCCGCCCGAGGTAGTGCACTCATACATATCATGTAAAGTCCGCCGCGCCTCGCCATGGTGGGGGGCAGTGCGGGGGGACAGGGGCGAGTGCGGCGCTGTGCCAAATATTCCCCACCGGGAGGGTGTGCTATACAGGGGGGAAAAAGTCCGGGCCTCCCAGTGTGTGGGGGGCAGTGCGGGACTTAGGCGCGAAAGGACTGCGCCAAGATGTGTTCCGTTTGAGAAGGCTAAAAAAAACAGGAGAAAAAATTAAGATGTCGTGCAAAGTATGATAAAAAAATCCCCTTTAAAAAAGGCGGAAAACATTCTAAAAAAAGAGCTCAAACCTCAAAAATAAAAAAAAATAAAAAAAATCACTTTCAAAAACTAAAATGGGAAACATCAGAATTAGGATATTAAAAATTGCGGGGGGAAATTTTAAAGTAATTAAAATTTCTGAAAGCTATTTTCATTGGTGGGCAAAGAAACCCGGCCAATCGAATTGAGCGACAGTGAACCATTAAAACTTGGAGAAACTATTGACCAATCAGAATTAAAGGGGGGGACAGTTCAAATACAGTAAAAATGCAGAAAAGACTTTCGCTGAGCTAGCGGGGGCTTGGCTATTCGGCCCATCAGAAATAGGAGAAAAGGGACCCATTATACCCTATGGAGAAGTTTGAAAATCAAAATCAAAAGGGTTTTAATTAAAATTAAGTAAAAATGCAGAAAGAGTGTTTGGGTTTGATTGGGGGGCTTGGCTATCCCAGCCAATCAGAGCGGGATTCCCCCCATTTTGTTTGGAGAGGGGGCGAATGAAATTCGTTCTCAGGCCGTGCGGCATGGGTTGTTTAAAAAAAAAAATTTTTATTAGTTGTAAAAATATTATCGATAAAGAGTAAAACCCTTCTATAAACATAATTTTATTAAATCCCGAAAAGCGTTGTCGCCGGGCGGCGTCCCATCGGGATTGCAATTAGAGAATTGCGGGAAAATACAGAAATTTCAAATTTTTCAAGCTCTTTGTTTGGTCGGCAAAAAGCCAGCTAATCAAAATAGGAGCGACAAAACCCAATCCCCCTATGGAGAAGTTTTGCATCAAAATCAAAGGGGGACGTTCAAAAGACAGTAAAAATACAGAAAAGAGTGTTGGTTGAGCTAGGGGGCTTGGCTATCTGGCCCCAATAAGCGAAGTACTTCTCCCTTGTAGTTTGGAGGATCGGCGCAATGAATCTGGCGCTGGTCGGCGGATGGAGATGAAAAAAAAACTCATTTTTAGTAGTGTAAAAATTACAGATAAGCGCTGAAAAACTTCTTAAAAAAAAAAATGTTAGATCCTAACGGCTTTGTCCCCGAGATCGGCGTTTACAAAAGGAATTGAAATAGAGAGAATTGCCGGGAAAAATTACGTAATTAAGATTTTTTAAAGCTTTTGTTGGCCCGGCTAAAACCGCCAATCAGAATAGGAGCGACTGTGGCCCCCCAAATTATATTATGGAGGGTTTTGACAATCAGATAGGAGCACGGGGGGCCCCCTTTAACCCTATGGGAAATATTGACCAATCATATTAAAAGGGGGGACAGTTCAAAATACAGAAAAAAAATGCAGAAAAGAGTGTTTGGTTGAGCTCGGGGGGTCGTCCAGCTTATTTTAATCAAAACGCGAGCTACTTTCTCATAGAGTTCTATGGGGGAAAAAAAAATTCCCGAGCAAGTCTGTGATTGGCTTTGGGGGGGAGCGAGGACGCCCCTATGGGTTTTCAAATTTCCATGGGAATAAAACGTACTGGCCCGAAAAAAAAATGATAAGAGTACGAGTTGTACCGATCGTTATAAAAGATCCCTAATTTTGGGGGGGAAAGAAAAAAAAATTAATTAAATAAAAACATTTTTATTTCTTTTTTTCCGGGGAGCCCTGATCTATGTATGGGGTGAACAAAAATAAAAAAATAAACATGTTTTTTTTGAATTAATATTTTTTTTTCTTTCCCCAATATTTTGTTCATTTTATATACAAACGGAAAAAAAATTTTTTAGTCTTTTTCATTTGATTTGGCCTATAAGTTGTATTCACGATGGATTTTGAAAACCATAAGAGCGCGTCGCTCTCCCCTTGGCCCAAAAAAGCGCTCTTTTAAGTTAGCCTCACGAGCCCGCTCGGAATTTCTTTTCCCCCTAGAACCCCTTATGAGAAAGTAGCTCGGCCCCTGATTTGGTAAGTGGTGAGCCCCCCCTAGCCGGGTTTAAATGATTTATTTTTATAGAAGGTTTTTAGCGCTTTATTATATGTTTTAATTTTAAAAATTTGTTTTTTTTTCATTACCAAAACCGCACGGCGCTGGGCCGAGATGAAAGGGGCCCATCTTTTTCCAAGCTCAATGGGAGAAAATAGCTGCGTTTTTATTGGCCCCGGGGTGCCAAAAACCCCCCCAGCTCAACCAATCAGCTCTTTTTTGCATTTTTTTTTGTTTTTGAACTGTCCCCCCTTTGATTTTTTATTGGTTCAATTTTTTCCTAGGCTTTAAAAGGGTCCCTGTTCTTCCTATTTTGGGGGCCGAGATAGCCAAAACCCCGCTAGTCAGCGAAAACAGCTCTTTTTGCATTTTTTCTGTATTTTAACTGTCCCGCCTTTAATTTGATTTTGGGCAATACTTCTCCCTAGGAATAATGGGTCTTTTCAC